>JAHLWZ010000883.1:0-60879 GCA_020536535.1 Pelomyxa schiedti | reverse complement strand
CTAAATTCGATCTCTTACGCCTATTTCCCTGTTTGGAGGCCCTGTGGAGAGATCTAGTTTCCTTATATGTAGGCGCGTTGGAATCCGACGATAAAGAAAAATAATTAGTGAGGGGGGCCCGATCCTGAGCGACGATAACGAAAAGTACAGCGTTCCGGTCTGTTGATTATTTTATTCAGCCAAATGGCGGAATAAAAAAAACACCAGACCGCCGATCCTGAGCGACGATAACGAAAATGACTGCGTTCCGGTCTGTTGATTATTTTATTCAGCCAAATTTTATCTTCACAAAAGTGATGGATTTCCCGAAAACACGACTACTGTGCGCTTGTCCCTCTGTCCACAACAAAGCCACCACTGTGCCCTGCATGACGCACACCCACGACGGACCCCAACCACACGCCAACGCGCACAGACCCTAGGTGCTCAACAACCACAACAACAACAACCACACAGGGCCAAGTACACACGCAACGGGGGGCAGTGTGCCACGCACATCTGGGGGCAGACCAAGAAGGAACTCCACGTCTGCGTGTTCGTGCCGTCGGGCACCCGCGCCCGCGACCTGGTGGTCAGGCTCACCCCTTACAACCGCAACACCCCGGCGCACCTGACCGTAAGGCCGGCAGCAAGGCCCGCGCCCCCGTCTTCGTCGTCGGTGCCCGTGTCGGCTTCGGGGTGCTATGTTGATGGGGACTTGACACACCCGGTCAACGAAAACCCCGAGGACTTGGTACGTGGTTTCTATCCTACTAGTATCTGTTGCTCAATTAACTGCCATTAATATTGATTGTTTATGGTACCGCACCTATGTACAGTGTGGTGTAGATACTACTATCTCTTATCCTAATTCTGTAGGAATCATGCTGGGGACTGGAGGACTGGGATGCCACTAGGAGGGTAGTGCACATCGAAGTAAAGAAATACACAATGGAGAACGTTGCTATGCATTGGTGGACGAGGGTGTTTTTCACAGACCCCCCAGTGGGCATTGATGCCCTTGTGGACTGCGATACTACTCCCGAGATAGCAGCCAAGAACAAGGAGTTCAGCTGTTCTTGGGAGGATTCCCACCCAGTTGCTGCGAAATTCTTGCAGGTTTGCTTGGCTCCAAAAGTTAAAATTCTGCTCTAACAAACCCCTCCAGAAGTCGTGAAAGTGAACTGAAGTCTAGGATTCCCTTGTTTGATTTTCCTTTAAAAATTGCGGGTTGGTGACTTGGGTCTCAACTCTTCAACTTCTATTTGTGTGTTAGGGTTATTTGGGTGGTGGGAAAACGCTACCTGAGGAAGTGGGCACATAAATGCCATCAACAAAGAATGACTGGTACTTTTTGGGATCCCAGAATGTAGTGAGGAGCTTATTCCCAATGGTTACCCAACCGCGACGGATGTTCTAAATGTGAATGAGTGAATAATACGTGGGATGAAAACGCACATGAACATCACCAAATAGTTCCAATCTTCTCCTGCCATTACAAAAGTGTTCAATGATAGTATAAAGCTCTTCTGGTTTCTGCAGGCTTCCAGGCGGCGGCTCTTCAGACACAATTACATCAGTGTCAATATTAGAGTGTATAATGTGTCCTTTTTGTGGTGAGAAAAGAGGAGAAAAGAAAGGAATAGCGTAAACACCATCTCGGTTCCTTCTCACAGTACCCTATTAGAACTCGCATTTAGTAAATACGATAACCATAAAGGGACAACCTTTATCCCCATGAGGCAGTGTTCTTTTGTGCACTGGAAAACCATACCAGGTTCTTTGCATGCCCTGTTCTTTAAGTGGTGAGAAGACGCACGGAACAGGGAGCATAGATCACCACTGTAGTTGTGTTCGTTTTCACCCAACAAATGTCTTCACATCTCCTAAACCCCCAATGTTGCATTAGTGCTCTACCGTGCTCCAGGCCCACAGTGGATCCACACCACATGAACAAAAAGCATTCCTTCTCAGCGATATTCTTTATCTTCAACGTTTGCTGTCAAATTTAGCCATTAGCTGAAGATGCATCCGCCAAATAAAATCCAAGTCACACACCAATTCTTCAAATGTCCAAAAAAGCTTTTTGTCCAGGTCACCAACAGCCACAGTCCTCCTTGCATATTCCTCCCAAGGAGGATCAATGTATATCACATCAAATTTGCTTCCCAAGGATTCCAAGTCGAAAGTGAGTAAATCTGCAGACAGCCACATGGCGGGTGGGGCAGAAGCCTCTACAGCTCTGTCCTTCAGCTTCACAAGTTTTTCCAGTTTGGGGTATTCAGAGAATCTGTCCTTGAGTCCGATGTCACGGATAAAGTTTTGGGGGCGTTGCCCAGTGTCCACAAAGTGTTGGCTGTAATCATTTCTAATGCGAGGGGATGACAACTCTGGTGAAATAACCGAGCTGTGAAGAGGGGAATACGATGTGGCATGTCTTTGTGACTGACGTCTTTCTGGGTTTCTTTAATTAATCCTTTTATTTTTGGGTGTGAAACCGTACCACTGTGATCCCGATCGTGTCTATGTGCTTTAGAGTCTCTGAGATGTGCAACTCTGTGGAATGAGGAAATATCATTCCCACTGTTTCGGAGAGGGTTCCTTCTATCTCTAGAGGTGCGAGAAACTCCGCGGTTAGTCTCACTGTTGGAATTATCAGTTCTCAAATGATTCTTCGAATGGATGTCAGGATACTGGTCGGTGGTGTGATTGTCACTTGAGGTGTAATCGTTTTTGCCATTTACATGGGACTGAAGTTGCGGTAATGTGGTTGACACTATTGTTCCTGAGACATTCCGCACAGTGCTTGGGGGGGCTTTGTCGTCAATTGGAGCTCCTGTACCGGTGGAATCAGCCAGTACCGTGAAAGAAGGGGTAGTAGCACTGTAGCCTCCATTTGGATACGAGGGAAAACAAAGAGAATTGCCTCCAGGTAAATAGCCACCGATAGCAGTACCAACCCCTTCCAGATTACAAGCAGTAGAATTGTCACCATCACCCACACTAATACTGCCATCCGTTGTACTGGTCGTAATAGCAACAGTGCCCGGACTAGTGAGTGCACCCGTAGGGCACTGCTTGTTTGATACGCCATACAGCCTCCCACCTGGCCCGTGGTCAAGTACGTAGTCCAATTCTAGTGCCAGGAGCTCTGAGGGGGGCATTTTCCTGGCCACATGCTCAGTGCAATCCATGAATCCCAGTCCAACACACGCAGGGAGCGCCGTCAAAGCAGGCCGCGTCGGGGGAATAGACGAAAAAGGCGTGAAGGGGAGGGTGCCAGAGGAGGAGCAAGACAGGGGAGGCGGCGAGGAGACGGGAAGCGCGGAGGAAGGGGGCGACGACGGGACCGGCGAAAGCACAGTGGGGAGTGGCGGGGGGTGGAAGACGACGCGGGGCCTCTTCGACTGCTGCTCCAGCAGTATTCTGCCAAACTGGCCGACAAACAGGTAGCAAGACTCCGGCGTTTCGCCAACACCCAAACGCTCTTGGTGTTGTTGGTGTAAAAACTTGTCGGCGTGGACCGTGGTACTGCTCATCGCCCCCGACGACAATCAACAACACAAAAAGAACGGGGACGAACGGGATTTTTTTGCAATTTGTGCCAGTAGATTGTTAAATTACATCTTAAGAAGCAGTGGTGCAGGGAATTAGTGTCACATGCCTCAGTTCAAAACAAAAAAAAGAGAAAAGCCAAGACTGAAAAAGGATTACTTTCTTTCAGTGTGACAAATTAGAGTCCTCCTCTACTGACAAGGAAAGTTCCTCAGTGGATTGTTGCACAACGCCTTGATCTGCAAATATGGCCTGTGAGTAAGTGAGTCTCGCACTAAATGCTAGGAGTCCTTTACTTGTTTCACTTTATTTGCTTTCTCTACCATTTCGTGTGTGTGCTGTCTATACTGTTCGCGTAACTAGATAGAATTAGTTGCTTAGTAGTTTAAGCCGGGAAGCTACTTCCTCAAATATGCGCAGAAGCTCTTGGTATTCTTTGCTTTGTTTTATGGCGAACCTATATTTCGTGAGTCCCATGTCTGCAGATGCAATGAAAACTCACTCTGGGTCGGAACTCCCCTCAGTCTCCCCTTGTCTAGTATTGGGAGGTTCCTTCGCATTTTGAGTCTCTTGTGTCGGTGTTCTTTGGGGGATATCATCAGAAGCTGTGTGCGGTTGTATGCAAAGTGTGGTGTCGATGCCTTGAGCTTTCTAGAAGAATTCATTCAGTGAGATACTGAAAACAAAAGGAGGAGGGGATGGAATAATTACATTCATTCTGTGTGCAAGTCTTTGGGCTTGTCCAGAGTTCATTGAAGTACTGGGGGCAAAAAGAACACAGCCGCCTTCCTCAATTATCTTTCCAATTTCTGTCTTTCGTGTTTGTGAGTCTGTATCCCTTCTTTATTGTATTTTTATAGTGATAAAATTATGGGCATGAAAGTGACAAAACTGAAAAAACTCCAGTTTTTGTTGCTGTTGCCTCACCCAAAGTTTGTCAGTCTCAACGTAAAACACAGAGTCGCGAGAATCGTGCAGCCTCGCGGCATGTTGCACCAACGCAGGGTGTAGACTGCAACGCAGCCGCTTTGTGACGTGGGGGGGCCTCGCCGGCGAGCTTATGGGAGAAGATGCATCGGCGCGAACCCCAATCGGGCTTGCGTTGCACCCAAACCCAAACTGAAAATTGTTGCCCGGTGCCACGTCGATCCCGCTGCAAGGGACGTAGGGAGACGACGATGACACAGGCCTCAAGGGAGTTCCCATAACCGCCGTAGTGGTGCCGCCGCTTTGTGGGGTGCCAGTCGGTTTCGTGGGGGTGCCGCCGCGGTGCTGGTGATTATGGGACGAAGAAGAGGGAGAAGGGGATGAAGGGAGGACGAGGGGCCTGAAGACAGGGCCGCTGGTGCTTGTGTCGAAATCCGTACGCACCACAACGGCTTCACGAATCATCGTCTTTTTTTTTTGTGAGATAGCCCTGACTCACCTGAGATAGTTGAGCGGAGGTATGGCTTCTGAACTAATGCCATAAGTTCTCGTGCCCTCTATCTTGACAGATGTACTTGAGTGCTGATGGACCCTGTAAGTGTAAGGCTGCTAAGTTCTTTGATGTTACTCGGTGTCCAGTGATGTCTTTCGGTTACCAAAGTCCAAGCGACTTCACATTTATCTTCTCATTTGTCACACAGAAAAAGAAAAAAAGCCGTTGAAAAACTTCTCATCAAAAAAAAAAAATAAAAACAAAAACAAACACCCCGCAACGCTCTAAACCACAACGATGACGGAAATGAAAGTGTTTGACGACGACACGGACAATGGGCCGTGGAAGAACTACGAACTTGCGGAGAAGTTCGAGAGCTACATGTGCTGCGCGGCCGTGTGCACTTGTTGCGTTACCTGGGGAATAGTACCTCAGATATTCACCTACAAAGAGCTCGTGAAGGGTATAAGAACGAGGGTCAATGCTGACACAATCGAGCACAGAGAGGTTTCATATTTTTTTTAATTTGGTTTTTTTTTTTGTTGTTTGTTGTTGTTTGTTTTGTTTAATTTCATCGCAATAGATGTATACGGATTGCTGCTGCAAATTGGCAAAGAAGACGGTTACTATTCCTTTGGAGAATGTTACTGATGTTACTCTCACTACTGGGTGCTGCTTGGATTGCTATGGGCTGAAGAGTGTAGCTGTGCAAACTGCTGGAAGCCCAATGCCTGAGGCAACAATTGTTCACCTCAAAGATCCGGAACAGTTCCGGAAGGACGTTTTGGCAGCACGCAAAGACATTAGGGACAAGTTTCGTTTCTTTTCCCTTACGCTACTATTGAAAAATTCTGCTAAATTTACATCTACACGAACTATTGGCTTTTACTGACTCCAATTAGCCGTCACGGCGGGCCTAAAAGGGATGAGGGACCAGCGGCGGTAACCATGACATCAGCCATGACGGCGACATCGGTTGTTTCGTCCCTCAGCACTGCCGACCCAATTGCCAAGCTTCAACGCCTCAAGGAGCTTTACAAGCTAGGCGTCTTCTCACGTGATGAGTACGAGGCTCTCAAAGCAAGAGTAGCGGCCACACCTGACTTTACCTCTGTCAAACAGCAAATCATGAATTCTTTTTAGACTGTCATCCTAGGGTGACATCCCACGGTAGAACAATGTACAAGAAGGATTTGAAAAAAAAAGAGAATTCAGAGGACACAACCCTTTTTTTTATACCAACAACACAAAGACATTCAACACAACAAAGAGAGTTCCTATCGCTGTGCCTTTTGTTGCAGAGGAAGTGCTCTCACTCAAATGAGCATGGCTATTCCCATTACTGCTACTCCCACCATAGCTATCACTGTTGCTTGTTCTTGTGCTTGTGCTTGTTGGTTCCTCACTCGTGCTTGTTGTAGTGCTCGTGTGAGTGCTTGTACTCGTGCTGTGCTCACTGGTGCTAGCGGTAGCAATGCAGTTCAGGATGACGAGAGTAGCGGAGGAGGTGGATAGTCTCACGTTGATGTCACCGTTTGGTAAGGTGGTTGTTATCCCTGTGAGCTGTTGTAGACTGTGGGTGGAATCGAAGCCATAGGCTCCAGATACAGAGGACACTTGGCCAGAAGCCACTGAAATGTTCACGGTTTTGGCTGTCAGGAGCTTATTGATAAGCACAACGTAGAGTTTGTTAGTGTCCTGGTTGTGGATTGCGTAGGCTCCAACATCGTCGACCTTTGGGATTTGTTTGTTTGTAACTTAGGCGGGTTGATAAAGTCAGAATATTTGTACCGATGTGGATTCAGCATATACACTCTCTCCGGATATGGCATTAACGCCGTCGTACTTCAGGTATAACTGGAAGGAATCTTCGATGAGAGAGCCAACAGCAGGTGCAGTCCACCGGGTAGCCAGATCGACTCCCTCTCTTCCAAATATACCCAGTACCTGATTTGGTGGCAGTGTAAGTACTATGCATTGAGTGCTGAAAGACTACCTCAGCTTGTGCTAGTGCACCAGAGGTAAGATTGGAATTGGAAATTCCTCCAAAGTTGTATTCAGTGATAGATAATTTCATGGTAGGACAGTGGTCTTGAATTATGGTTTTCATCCTTGGTATGAGCATTACAACAGAAGCAACCCAAGATTGGTCAACGTATGTAGGATCATAGCTGAGTAGATTAGATGTTTTGTATAAAGTTAAGATAAATATACAGGCTCTTGACAGACTCAAGCCTTCTTGTATAGATTTCTGTGCTTTCATCATCGGAATATTCGTCATTTTGTGGGTAATAGTGGATGTCTGGTGTGGGATAAATGCAAAGCACAGAAATAAGAAATAATGACCAAGATAATCCACAAGGCGCAAGCTCGTGTGATCGCACACTTGTTGTGTGTACCATTCCAACAAAGGTACATCGCCATGTGCCTCTCTGTCTGTTGGAGTTGACCCACAATCGTCCACTCCAGACCAGAAGTAAGCACACCAACCCCACGCAACCGGACCTTTGCAAGAGGTTACTTTTCAACTGAAAATTTGAGCTGTTTACCAAAGGTGATAGCATTTGGGTCGGCAGTTTTTATTGCGGTAGCGTAGTCGACAGTGATTGACCAAATATCGTCATATGAAACAGGGGTATTGTGCACATCAAAGTGTGTGGAGTCCCAAAGGGTCATTTCATTGTCAAGACTAAAGAAAATCTGAGTAAGTAATAAAGAGGGTAAACAACCTGTAGTATTTTACACCTCCCTCTGCAGCCAAGCCAAATTCTGTTGTTAAGTGATTAATGAGACCCGTTGCATAAGCACTTGTTACAGCTTTGCTCGTATCCGTTTTGTCATTTGATGTTATCTATTTGTAAACTTTAGTCTCCCATTACTGAAAATAGGCACAACTTCTTTATTAGTTGAAGAACTGATCCCATTTCCTGCGTCTGAGCGGCACCAGGAGGCCCATCCAGTTTCCTGGCACTCAGAATTGGTTTGCGAGCCATACTTGTAAATACTGTAGGACCAAGTCAAATCTCTACTCTTTGGGGCCCATCCAATCATTGGAACAGTTAGCATTGGTTCCCTAGAACAACAAAATTAGAAAAGTAAATCCAGCAGTGCCATACGCATTTGCAGATTGCGTTAATTCTACAAACAAATCATTTGCTGATCCAGATGGAAGTGCTTCAACGTCAGCAGTTTCTGTGATATTTAATTTCTTTCAAAAAATTAAATCATCTTGAAATAAGGAAGACCTTCAGCAATGTTGAGGAAAAACCAGTCATTGGCCCTGTTGGAGGCGTCATATTCCCATGAGTATCTTGTCTCAGAATTGCCACCTTTTCTGTTAACAGTATAACTGCCAACAATAAGCTTCAGTAAAATGGTAAGCAGAGGAACCCTCCAGATGCCATCATTGATGCGTCGGCAAAATTTACTCCATAAATCTCTTTGTTTATGACCCGGCGATTCCGCGTTAAGTCAACCTCAACAGTAAATGAGTCACCTAGTAGCACTGAGAAGGAGAAAAATTACTTGATCAACACACCATTAACCACTTCACTGCCACTACTAGCTACAAAAAGAATATCATCAATATAGACATATCCTTCATTTGCACTGTTATCAGCTTGGAACCATACACTACTAAATGTTCCTGTTTACTTGTTGAGGATGAAACGGGTGGAAATGAAAATTACCGGGAGTCGCACTCAGATCTAGTACGCCTTTTGCCCAGGCATTTGTTGGAATTGAGGAGTATCCTTCAAGAATACTGCTTACAGTGGCTGTTTTTACAACAGATCCGCCATTGGTTTCACGAACGGAAACTGAGCCCCGGAATTAGAAGAAACAGTAACACGTGGTAACATACCAGATAGAGACTGGCCACCTGGAGTAGCGGCCTTAATCCAGAATTCAAGTGAACTATACAAAGACACAGAACGAGACGATGAAGCTTGGAAGAACAACCCTTCATAGTTATTAACAAGCTGACTGTGGTTTTCCCCAAGGAACAGAAGTCAGTAATGCATTCATAGAAGAAGACAAAGGCGGGAAAAGATATAAAGCAAGTAAAAAAAAAAAAAAAAAAAAACAAACCTTATTGAATCGGAGCCAGCATGCACGGGGTTGGAGTTTGTGAGGGAGTATGTCCCCCAGCTCCAGTCGTCAAATCCATTCTCCAGTGCGTCGTCATACACAATCAGGTCAGCTCCCCTGGCCACTCCCACAATCGCCAACAGACACGCTACTACGATTACGACTGCCGATGTACAAAGACTACAAACACTCATTCTTTTTTTTTTTGTTTGTTTGTGTGGTGTTTGTTTCGTTTCGCTCTTCTTACCGGAAACCAGATGGAATTTTTTCCCCGATCCCGCCGGCTTTTCCTCCACCGAACGTCCTTGGAGTCAGGGCCAAAAGGGGTCCTTACAACAGAAGTCTTATTGGGAGAAGAAAAGTGACAGGGATGAAGCCTCGTCTCGGCCTCTTCCCTTTTTTGAGTGGGAAAACCCAAGAGAGGGTGTCTTCAATTCAATGTGTTTGTGCCTCCTCAAGAGTCTTGAGGATTTAGGGACCAGAATGCCCCATAATGGAGAGTAGAGCAGAGGCAACGTTATCTGCACACGGGGGATATTGTTCCGAGTAGAAATTGGGCTCGCACACCTCCAACTCAGAGAGGGCAAAGGATGATGATGATGAGGAGGAACAAGAAGATGATGGTGATGACATGTCCGCGTTGTTGTTGGGGATGACAAGGAAGTCGATGCGGGCGTAGAACGTGAGTTGGGGAGATAGCAAGGGTGACAGAGAGTACTTTTTGATGAGGATTCTGTTGGCCGCGGCGAGGATTCTATGAGCCATGGCCATGGCCTCAGGGGGTGTGTTGGGTTCATATGTGAATGTGCCTCCGTACTTCGGGTGTGCTCTGAAATCGCCTGCGGGAGAGAGTTGAGGTGAGTTTGGGTTATTAGTCATTATTCTTTGTTTGCCAAACCTGGTTTGGGTATCTTCCAAAAAGTATGGGAGTGCTTTCCACCAAAGAATAGAAGAGAAAGCTCTCCTCTGCTTTCCACGGCATCGATATATGGTTGTACCATCATGTCCCTCTCAGCAACCTGCGAAAGAACTTCACCTTTGTGCGTTGAAAAGAGGGTTGGTTTACCAAGTTAGAGAAGTCTTGTTCTGTGGAACAGTCAGAAGGAATGCGATGTGTATTTCTGGAACCAGCACTTACAGTGGGCTTCACGATCACTCTGTTCCACCCTGTCTTATCTGTTATAAACCACATTTCAAGGTCAGTGCGTGCCTTTTGTGCTCATCACTTCCGATAGAACGGTCCTAGAACCCTTTTCTGCCCACACAGTAGGCACAACACTGATTCCTTCTTCCTCAAGCTCTCTCAGGTATGTCTTTGTAGAGTTCCACAAAAGTGTCTCATAAGTATTGAACAGTTTAGTCACCTAGAAAAAAAAAAAAAGAATGAAGATTAAGACCTTTAAACTAACGACAAAGGCAAATAAATGACTGAAATTACTTGTGACACACGTTTGGCCCATGCAAGAAATTCCTCCAGGTGCCAAGAATAGTTCCACGTTGTTCTCACTATCACACAATCAAACGAAGCCCAATTCACTTCGGGATTTTGCCAATCCACAACCTTTTTTTTTGTTGTTGTTGTGTTGAAAGAGTACGCCCAAAAGAAATGGAGACAAACGAACCTGAGATCTGCACCCAAGTTTCATCAGACTTTGTTGAAGAGAGACATTTTCGTTGTGACCCAAGAGCTCCCCACTCGACGCAATTCCAACGACACCCATCATTTTCTTTCAAAAGAGATGAAAAGGCGTTTCACAGAACGATCCAGATGTTCAGACAGAAAACGAAACAACACAACAAAAACAAAAAAAAATGTTTGGCGAGCTTGTCCAAGGCGAGGTCGGCGTTCGTGTGCCCATCGACACCGGATCTGCGACAACCACAACTGCGACAACACCGGAGACTTATGCTGCGTTGAGTATGTCGAAAACTGAACGATACTACTTCGCTTTGGCTACGCGGTACAAGGTGCTCAAGTGCACCAAGACTGACTGTTGTCATCAATCAGTGTCCATGCACCTATCGCTTGCGCCTAATTCGACCACAACGGCGATTGCCGTCTCTTCGGCCTCGCAGTCCCCGACCTCTTCCACTCGGAGGCAAACTACAATACCTTCTCACCCTTTACCACCCACACCGAACGCTGGAAAAGTCAAAATTACCACACTCACCGAACAGCCCTCCTTCGCCAATCCTTTTTACACGAGCGACTCCACCAAGCCTAATCCAGTCCAGGAGGAGGAAGTAATTTTTCTTGAGCACCCCTCGACATGTGTCACTAAGCCACAAGATTGCCCTAACGAGATTGAACTCGTTTATTTTCGTTCAGATAAAGTACGAAGTATCTCCCAGTGGTTTTGAAGTTTATTCAAAACTCAATTCACAGGTTTGTAGAATGCACATTGTGGCATATGACAAGTCGTCATTTGACATTTGGTATTCCAAGCTACTGAATTGCACTCAGACAACTTTCACTTCCTCTTCATCCAAAGCCCCTTCAAATATACCCCAATTCAACTGGTTGATGTCTTACAGGAAATCCCATAGCGTTCCGAGGAGGTATCAAGCTGATTGACGTTTTTTGTTTCTCATAGTTGTGAAGTAGAGGAAATACCGAAAGCCCTCCACTCACGCAAACTCAGTCACCCTCGACTGCCCCGAGCCGATTGAAACCTGTTGTATGCCATTTTCAAATTTCAATGCAGTTTGGTTTTTTTGGAAAACTAAAATGTTTATTGCTCTGACAAGGTCAGTCTGTGCTTCACTTCTCCAACAATACACCATGGAAAGATTTCTCTCCAACACTACCTTTCACCATCGATTTACTGAAGTACCCCTCACAGAGTCTACCAGTATTTCTCAACTTCCAAAAGATTGCCACAACAGAATATATTTGGGGTGAACTTACCCATGACCATAGTTGTGTTTATCTTTGGTTTTCTGGGCCCAACTGATTTGGCAAAAACAACTCAAGTACACTTACATCTGCAGTACCCAGAATACCATTGAATGCCCAATAGGTGTGTAGTGCCTGGCACTGTATTTCTGAATTGCCTTGCTTGTGGGCATATTTCTGTACTTTTCTTGGACTTGACTATAGCACCTCAGTTTGTTCACTGTGGCTAGATAATAGATAACCTTTTATAGCCCCAATACAAGCAAACATACATCGACTTCCAAGTGAATTTTCAGGTTGGAAGGGAGCATGATAAAGCGAAATTGTATGGTTCATTCTTCCAGCCCGCGGCCAAATTCCCGGTAAAAATGAACTGTACGTTAATTCGATGGAGCTGATTTGTTCAAGGAAACATGCAAAGCCGGATGGCTTTTGAAACAAGGAGAAGATATATTAAAAATGTTTAAACGCCGGTTTTTTGTGTTATACAATCATTGTCTGTGTTATTACAAATCCAATGTAATCGAGCCCTATCCTTCTTTTCTCACTTTTTTTAGGAACACGTTCCTCAAGGAATGGTTCCGTTAACTTCCGATGTACCTATTCCGCCCTCTTATTTTTCTTTAACCAATTTCAGATAAGAATAAAAAATATCAAAAAAACCAGTTTTGTGCTTTCATCAGCTGAAGGAGGACTTAAGACATGGAAATCAAAAGTCTCTTCCAAGAAACAAATATCTTTCTGACAGGCCCGACAGGGTTATGCGGCGCCAATCAGCAGTACACGGGGAGAATGTCTTATTGCAGCTGACTCCCCAGCTGTCCTCTCTGAGTGGCTTGAATACTTGGCGTAAGAACTCTATCATCTCTTACCTACTTACTTTCGGCAGCGCAAACCTCCGATTGTCCTTTGATCTTGAAGGCACAACACGAACAGTGTACAAACAAATATTTGGTGTTCCATTAGATACAGTTATGTCAGATCAGAGAAAGAGATATCCACACAGTGAAATTCCTCTGTTCTTGTACAACGCCTTTCAGCAATTATCATTGAGGGGTAATTGCTTTGTCTTTCATGACTAGACCCCTCACATGCACAAGGACTACAAGAGGAGGGAATTTTCCGCATTTCAGGTTGTATGACCGAACTTCAATTACTGAAAAGTTCCTTGGAACAAGGTATCATAGCACCACAACAAATGCTCAAATTATGAACCTTTGAAACAAAAAAAAAGCACGTACAGTGAATTTGGCCAATTTCGATGTACATACATTAACGAATCTTGTCAAATCATACCTACGTGAACTTCCTCAACCCCTCATACCTTCCCAAATCAGCAATACGATTACACAACTCATGGGTAAGCAGGCCCTTCTTTCTTTTTTTCAACCCTTACATTCCCCAGAGGATAATTCTAAATTTCCACACCTCCCTGAAAGTGTTCTCCAGTCGATGAAGAACTCCCTTTTCACACTCCCTCCCAACAACCTTGCTCTTATCAGAGTAAGTTCCAACCATCTTCTACTGCTTCCTAATCAATCAATCAATCAATCAAACAAACAAACAAACAAAAAAAAGCACCTGAGTCGCATCCTGAAACAAGTAGTTGATCACTCAGCAGAAAACAAGATGAACACTCACACTCTACTTCTCGTCTTTGTGCCCTCTTTGAGGTCCTCTACCTCTCCCCTTACCGACTCTCTTTTTATTCACATTGGCGTTCTCATCACAGGTGTTCCCCGGCAGCTCTTGCCGTTTGTGTTGATTACCACGACTTCATGTTTCCGAGTTAGAGATGTCAAGGGATCTCTTGTGTCACCGTTTTTTCCGAAACAACGAAACTTCAAAAATACACCGATGGGGAATCTCCTAAGCCGATTAGTTCGTTTTTTTTGCGCCGTTGGCGCTTCAACAAACGGAACCTCGGGCAGCTTTTAAGTTTCAGCCAAACGTAAACCTACAAAACAGAAAAAAAAAACAAGTGGGGTAGCCATTACGTTGTTAACAACAAAGGGAATGGAGGACAAGACTGCTGGTTACCTCCTTTTCTTGGTGTCCAAATACACAAATGATACTTCTGCTGATCTAGACACCCAAGCCACTCCGTTCTACACTCCACAGGCGCCCGCACTGCCCCTCCACATGCTTCTTTCTCGATGGACGACTCACTGGGGAGTACCTCAAGAGGCCCTCCCTCTGGCGTGTGTCTTCATCGACAAGTTGATAAAGAGGAGGTCAGTTCAGCTTGACCACTCACACAGTTCACAAGTGTTTGGTTGCGTCGGTGCTGGTTGCCTCGAAGCTCCTCGTTGATGGGTTCAATCACCACTCAGGGGTGGCAATGTCCTGTGGCCTGAGGCCCAGGAACCTCACCTTGCTGGAGGTGGAGCTTCTGAGCTCATTGAATTTCGAGCTGTATGTGGAAGAGCAGGAGTGGGGTGATAGCCTGTCAAATTTGGAGCAGTATGGGCACCCTTCCAGGAATCCCTCTCTGAAAACTGCTGTGTCAACTGACAATTCACAAGCAGAGAATGGGGTGTGACCTTGGGGTTAATTGCCAGCATTAGGCTAGTGTAGTTCTTTAGATGAAGATGCAGCAACTAATTTATTGGAGCTTATTCCAACTTGGATTTTCTGTTCGGAAATGGATCGTCGCCCTACAGGGGAGCGGTTGTACCATAATTCCGCCTCGTCCGCCTTCACAGAGGCGCACTCCGTACAACAGAGTAATAGCCGTCGCGTGGAATGCGGTTGCCGTTGTAGCGGCCGCCACGACGCGAACGAGCCCGACGCGTACAACGACCACGAAGGAGATTATGGGTCGTACGAGAGCTTCAGTAGTTGCAGCAGTTTCAGTGGGAGCCACAGCGACTGGGAAAGTTACAGCGCCAGTTGCGATGGCGACTGCGACCGCCGAAGAGGAGGAGGAGGAGGAGGAAGAGGAGAAGAACGGGGCAACCGTCACGCTTGGCGCAGCACCGGCGGCTGCGGCACCCGCACCGACGGCGGCAGCAGCGCAAGTGGCAGTGCCAGTGGAAGTGGCAGTGGCAGTGATTGCGATTGCGATTGCGGTGATGGTGAGGATGGAAGTTCAGATGGCGAGCGAGACGGAGGAGACGGAACCGAGGACGAGGAAGAGGGCGCTGCGCGCAGAAATGGTGGTGGAGGGCATGGAGGGAGATATTGCGGGAGTGAGCGCGGCATGGAGGCTGGGAGATCTGGCGACACTGGGAGAGGAAGCCTGGTGAGCGGCCCCGGGGCGGTTCTGCCCGTTGCGCTGGACCGGCTGGCGGAACCCCCTCCGGAGGGCATCATCGGCATCATCAGCAACGGCGGCAACAGCATCCCGCCGCAGAGTCTGCTGTCTGCCCCTGTTTTCCACGCGGCTCAACTGAACCCGCTTTCAACCATCTACATCCCGCACACGCGCGCCAGAGACCCACCGCCACCGCTACAGCGGATACGGCGAGAGCAGCTTTCCCAACCTCCCACTCCTTTCCAACCTCCCACTCCTTCCCAGCCTTCCACTGCAACAGCTTCCAGTGGAGTAAGGGGCCCCGCGCTTCCCCCTCAACGGTTTGATGGTGACCCTGTGCCTGAGGATGCCACCTATGAACAGTTACTTGCGCTGGATGATACCATTGTCAAAGTTGGGGTGGGCACAATGCTGCTGGACCTGCTCCCCACCTACACGTACAATAGGACCGACAAATTGCAGAGGTGTGCAGTGTGCCAGAGCAAATTCAAGCTTGGCCAAACGATCAAAACGCTGCCGTGCCTCCACTCATACCACTCTGTGTGCATTGACAAGTGGCTGTCCACCAACAAAACTTGTCCAGTGTGTCAGGCCCGCATTGTTGCTTTCCAAACCTAAAACGTAATGCAAAGGTGTTGTAATATCAGCTTTCTTTTCAGCAGTTGAACATAACAGCAGCTCCCACCACAATTCACTTTCAGAGACAAAAATTGTGATGATTGGTGGTGGGTCGGAAGTGTACCGCAGCCCCGGCGGAGGCCGTGTGGTTGTGTATCAACAAGGAGACGACGATGACGAGGGAGTGCTGCGCAGCAACACCTACGTTTTGAGCGGGGAGCCTCTCATTGTAATTGACTGTGGGTTCTTCCCAGAGGCCGAGCTGGCCCGTGCTTCATCTGCTGTGTTGATTGTAACCCACTGCCACGGCGACCACCTGGTCGAATTTGACAAGTACACAAAGAGGGGTTAGTTCTTCACCAAACTGTGTTCTCTATGGATGTGTCTGTTTAAGAACATAGCCACTCATTTTCATATGTAACAAGAAACGTGGCAGTAAATGTATATGTACCTTATTTCAAAGGAAGGGAGAGCACATTTGAACCTATCTAAGTTCGAGCTGTGCATGTCAGCAGTTGATGGCAGGGGTGCTGGGCTGACCCCACAGAGAATTGCTAATGATGGGGATATAGTACAGAATGACACTTGGGCCCTGAGGGTGATATCAGTTCCTGGCCACAGTTCAGGTTCAATTGCTTTATGGGAGCAGAACTAGTTAGGGTGTTCTACATTTTTTCCCTTGCACACTAACACATTTTTTTGGTTGAACTTGCCTCACTTAGTGGACTGCTATTCAGTGGAGATACATGGTTTGGAGGGGACATTGTTGGTTGCCACTCACCAAAGTATGCTACTACTCTGTATTCTTCAGTACAAAGACTGAAAGACCTGCGTGCCACTCTGTTGTGTGCTGGCCATGGCAGCCCCACCACTCTCTGTTGATGTAACATGGTAAAACAAAAGAGCCTGTGAGGTAGTCCTTTTATTTTTTTAGAAACTTGGGCTAAAGATTAAAAAAAAATGAAACAAAGGACAAGGAATTTAATTTCTTGGAGTAAAAAGGGCATATTGAACACAACAAGGTACCAGCTGACAGCTCATCCCACGTTTCACAATGTTGATGGGTCTCCTCTGGTATACCCACTTCACTGCTTCCGGGGGCCCAATAAATTCCCGGAAAACGCCCAGTACCATGAGCGCCGACGAGGACGAGCAAGAAAGCATCTACGCGCTCGTCCCAGGAGGGTCGCAGACCGAACCCAGCAACGCCACGCGGCGTCCGCCACGGCCCTCAAAGTACGCCGCCGACCTAGCTGCCGCGTCGGGCCGCGGGCGCCGCGCCGCCGCGACGATAGGGCCCCCGCCGGGCGCCTCCAAGCCCGACCCAAGGACCGGGTTCCTCAGGAAAGGCGCCGGAGTGCCAAGGAAATCTATCGGGCGACCAACAGCTTCCACCAACAACAGCAATGCCCGGTCGTCGACTACTGCCACCACTCAAAGTTGGCACTTTGTTTTCTTGTTTCATTGTTTTTTTTTTTTTTTTTTTTTTTTGTATTCATAATGTTGCATTGAACAGATGGACTAATGCACACCCTATATTATATTTGGTGTAGGTATACCACGCAGTGTTAAGCCACCTGTGCCTAGAGTGAATGAAAGTGGTGTGTTGGCCAAGCCCACTTCTAAGAACTTTGTCAAGGACAACAAGGTAGAGGCGATTCGAGATGGTTCTTCCCCTCACTCCTCAGTATTATGTCATTTGACTTATTTCTTTCCTGGTGTACAACTTACTGTCAATTCTCCGTAGCTCCAAAAAAAGTTACCAAGGAAGAGTTTAACTATCTCAAGAAGAAGGATTATGGCAAAATTCCAGCTTACATGGAGCAAGTGCAGAACGAAATAACGGAAGAAAAAGAATACATAGCCGCGCTAGAAATTCAAAAACAAACAAGTACATAAACCCAAATAAATTCCAGCAGTTCTCAACAGCAAGCACAGGTACCAAAAGTGGCCCCATCATTCGTGAATTAACTATGGAGGAGAAGAATGTACAAATAGCACAACTTAAAGCAAGGTGGGAGGAAGTCAACACAATGTATATAAGAATGCCTATTACTGTTGACACACCATCAAGCCGTCGCAGGTGGATCCCACTCTAATTCCGTTTCTCGTAACGAGAATCTCGTTATTGACGCTTTGCAGGAAGGAAGAACTAGAGAACCAACTTAATGCACTCGAGAAAGACATCCAAGCCCTCTCCAAACCACATGTGTACATACAGGAAGAACAAGAGTCATAATATATTGCAAAAAAAAAACCGCTATTTTTGTACTCCTTTTTTTTGTTTACATCTAATTCTTTGGTATGAATGGCAAAATTCTGGTCAGACAAAGGCAGGAAGGTTGTGGACGAGTAGTATCCAGTAGTGTAGTGACAGAAGAAGGTGTATGAACTGTTACCACGGTAGTTACACCGGCTGTGGGAGTTGTGTGACAGACATTGAGAAGCTGTACCAGTGTACAGAAGGGGATGCGGTCTTCTTCTGTTTGTTGGTCAGAGGAATTTGATTGGAAGCTGTTGGGGTGTGAGGAGAATCAAACCAGGGATGGCAAAGCATAAAGCAATCGAATGGGTAAACACATCCGTTATTGTGGGATTTGACTGTGCTTCCACCGTCTCAGACAGTAATTTAAGACATGCCTTCCTTCTTGTAAGGCATTCAACAACTCCCATTTTCAGTCTGTCCTCTTGCAAAATTTTTTGTATTTCTGAAGTCGGCAGTGAATAAAAGCAGAAATTGGAACTTAATGGACATTTAACCTTGTTTGGATTTAGGAGGGAAAGATGCAATCTCCGAGTCCAGTGAAATTGGGGTTGCCTGTGGTACTCTTCCAGCTAACATTTCACACACTAGAACCGCAAATTGCCACGCGTCGGCTGGAAGAAGTTCATCATGTTACTTGAGAATGGCAGGGTTGAACACAATACCGAGAATTCCATATGAACATGCCAGCATTTGAGGAGAAAGATACGCAAATTCCTCTTGGTTTGGAGTGCTTCCAGATGCAAAGATGGATAGACCTGTGTCAGAGGTCAACAAAAGATGTTGGGTGGGAAGGTCAAGGAACCAAAGTCACAGATTTTAGGGTTTCCCCACTGGTCTAACATTACACTTCTGCTGTTCAGTTCCCCGTGCATTATTTTAAGTCTGGGATAGATGAGATTTTAAGCATAATAATCAAAGCCAAACTTGTGCAGTGCCTCCATCCCCTTGGCTATTCCAAGAGCCAAGCACTTAACTTCAACAACAGCCAAAGATTGCTTCTGTAGAATAGTGTTGGTGTATGTGCGTTACTGAAGTGAGGATGTGCCTTTTTTTTTTTTTAATTGTTTTTCTGTGAAGGAGTCAGTAATATTTTGTTTGTTGTGTGTCTTGAAGTGTGTGTTTTAAACCTGCAGAATGAACTTCAAACTACATCCAACAGGCTCGTAGACCATGACGATATTGCTTGTCAAAGAAGACAAGCCAAAACACTGTAAAATATTTGGGTGCCGGAGCTCTGAGATTACCTACAAAGGGAACAGTTGATCATAGCAATATCTTAGAAAATAGTATTTTATATCACCTCCATATCTCTTAGAAAGAGCTCAAAATTTGATGGGCACAGAGTTTTCAACAACTTTCTGGCATAAACTCTTTGCTTAGTAACCAGAACTCCACTAGAGCTGTTTTCTTGTGAAGGAAAGGGCTCTATATCCTTCAATCCAGCTGAAAATACTTGCCGTGCCAAAGGCACCAGCTCAGTATCTACTGCTGTTTCTTGGGGTACAATCATTGGTGACACAGATCGAGATCGCTTTTGCGCCTGAGAAGCCTTCAAAGAATGAGGAAGAAACAAAAAAAAAAAAAAAAAAGGTAGGGTACCTCGGTTTGCTGTCGCGTATTTTCTAATTCTTTAACCAGTGAGGAATTGGCAGATGTTAATCTCTGTCAGATGCCTAAGGAAATGATGTACAATGGCAAACATACTTCTACTTCTTCTTCAAGCTGATGCACCTTTGCTTTTAAGAGCTACTCGAAAAAGGAGGTAAATGCACATGAAGGCAGAAGTAGTGGCCAACCTTGTCTCTTAGAAGTTTTTCTGTCCCAATTGAGGGTTCCTTAGGTCCGTTCATGTCACTAGGTATTTTTTGGTCAGTCATAGCCGCCGTTACTTTGTTCTGAACCGGGTGCGGTTGGTACCGTCCAATAAAGAGAATAGGAAACCTCAGGTAAATCCCCAGTCCCTGGAGGCTCGCTACCGCCGCTACTGCAGCGCAGAGATTGATCAGAGCGCGTGGTAGTGGTAGTGGTAGTGGTAATACTCGCTGAACTCTGAGGGCAGCCCATCAGTTCGGAGCACAGCTGCAACACTCTGGTGACAATCGTCTTCTTCACTTCGGATTTAGCATCCATGGCCCCGAACAGGTTCGCGACGGCGGCGTGAGCACTCTCTTCCACGCCCTTGTGCAGCTGTATGGAGTTGAAGATTGCGATCATCGCGCCCTTCTCAAAAGCGCGAGCAGAAGTAGACGGGAAGCGAGTCAGGTTCTTGAGCGTCTGGCACGCCGGCAGATGCAGCGAGTCGCTGTCGCTGTGGTTCTTCATGGCCGAGATCAGGATTTCGACGATCCCACAGTCGAGCATCTCGCCGGCGACCTCGTTGCTGCAGTGCAAGGTGACGTTCCCCAGGGCGCAGCACGCGCGCTCCTGCACGAGCACGTCGCAGGGGTGCTCGCGCATGGAGCCGACGAGGGCCGCCGCGCCGCCCCTGGCCACGACGGCGGCGGTGTTGTCGCGGCCCGCGGCGGTGATGTTGACGAGCACGCTGCAGCCGTGCTCCTGCACGCCGCGGTCGCCGCCGTGCATGTGCATCGCCTGGATGACGACCTCGACGACGCCGTAGCGCATGGCCATGGCGACCGCGTCGGCGCCGCCGACGGTGATGTTGGAGATGGCCAGGCACGCCTCGCGCTGCAGCCGCGCGTCCTCCTTGTGGCCCGTCATCGCGTTGACGATCGTGGCGACGACGGTGCCGCACAGCGAGGAGGCCAGGCGCGGCGCGTGGTGGTAGGCGATGCGGCCGAGCGCGCGGCAGGCGTACTTGAGGGTGCGGGGGTGGCCGTCGTCCGCCTTGGCCGCGGCGACGACGGCGGCCACGACGTCCGCGGCCGCGTCGGCGTCGGCCAGCGCGCGGGCGACGGGCACGCGCCACGCGAGGGACGCGACGGCCTTGCAGCACGTGGCGTGGAAGGGCGCGTCGCCCGGCGTGGAGCGCAGCGCCGCCGCGATGCCGAGCGCGTCCTCGTTCTCGAGCATGGCCTCGATGTCCTTGGAGTCCGCGCCGCCGTCGCTGGACGACGTCAGCGACGTGGGTGTTGTGGGGGCTGTGGTCGTGGACAGTTTGCTCGACACCACGCGAGCTGCAGCGCCAAAGATGTTGCCGAACATTTGGTTTGTTTTTATTGCGAAGCGGCGCTGACAACGACCATTACATGAATGGCTGGGGGAGGTCTCCATCGAGCCTGAGAAATATCTTCCTTCTGTCCTGGGGCACGACGTAAGAATCGTGTATGCATCATCCAATGGAAGAAGAGTACCTTGCATTCACGACGGAGCATTCATGGATTCCAATGGAATCCCAAGCTTTACTGTAATAAGCAAGAACAGAAACTGGCTCTCTGGCTGGACGGGGCCTGGAAGGCTCGAGGTGAGTCACTCCCTCAAATGGGGCTCCGTGACATCACAGATCATTTCCCCTTAGCATAAGGAGAGTTCCAGGGAGACGCTTCCAAGCCTAATAATTACACCAGCCATCAAGATCAACAAGAAACTACACAAATCCTGGAAAAGTAGGCTAACTCTCCAACGTTGAACAAGGTTCTTTCTTCTTTCCTAAGCACATAGAGATTCACCAACTAACCTATTCAACCCAACCCACACTGTGTAGATCCCTGCAGGCACCCACATCATCACCAACACCATGAGCAGCAGCGTTGATGGCAGTCCCCTGCCTCAGGAGGGGCCGGAGCAATCGTCTTCCTCTGGGGGTTCCTCTACGTCCAGCTCTGGCTCGGCGTCGCCTCGGATTATGGGAGCGATGACGGTAGCAACCACGCCGCCTCCCGACGCAAAGTCGCACGTTGCCGGCCTCATTGGTGACAAGGACACCAAGTTGGAGCAGCAGAGGGCGAGGGACATGAAGGTGGGGCTCAGCGGCGCTGGCACCGGGGGCGTGGCCGTTTTGCAATTATGGGCCGCGTTCAAGAAGTGCGCGCTGATCAAGCTGAGGAATATTGTATTCACCCTGATTGAGATTTTCTCCCCATTGCTTTTGATTGGCCCTATTCTGGCTGGGTATTTTGCTGCTGGTAATGACTATCACCCTGCCCAGATATATGTCAATACTACTTTCCCTCCTGCAGTTCCAGAGGTCGTCACCCTGTTTTTTTTTTTTTTTTTGTTTTCCCTTTCTGCCTATTTTTTTCGACCTTCCTCCTTCTTCTGTTGTCTCGAAAAATGATCATTTTTCTCCTCCTTTTAATAGTGGTAATACAGGGTATGGTATGTGTTGATCCTAGAATGTTTGTAGACCTTCCCAGTAATCAGTCATACCCCCCTCAATGCTTCAATCTATTGGACGCTCTGAACTACACTGGACCAATGCCTCTGCTTGGTTTTGATGAATTCATGACGGCCCATTACATGCTATACGATGCCTTCATTGGCAACAGCACCTATGAAGACCTTCCTTCCTATATGCAATCCATGATAGATGACTTTGGGAATCTAATTCGCATGGGGAAGCTATTTTTTGCATGTGGTGATGAATCAACTGCAATTGTCAAAGAGGAAGTCGACAATTTTGAACAATATATGCTTGGTACCAGTCTTTATTTCAGTAGTATATTTGGTGGAACTTTTCCTACGGAACAAGAGGCTTTGGATTGGGTTCACGAACACCCTGGGGAAACCTGGGCAGTAGTTGTGTTCTATGATTTAAATATTACTGGTGGAAATGTAGACTATAACATTCGACTCAACTGGACACAAGGTATGCTTTATTGGACCTGTCTTAATAAGTGACATGCACTAGTGCCCTATACTGCTGATACTGTAAATTCCCTTCTGCAGGGGATGGACACTACTTTTCTGTATTACTTCTTTAGTGGCTTTCTGACACTGCAAGCCATGGTGGCAGAATGTGGGCACCTTCAAAAAAAAGTTGATAAAAGCTAATTTATTAAAAGATACAACAAATCTGACAGATATGCTTGGAGGAACACTCTTCTATTCTCCTTTTCCAATCAAAAGGTACTTTGTGTGCTGGAATTAAATTTGTAACCTTCATTTTTTTGTAACCTTCATATTTAGTTACACTGACAATATTTTCTATCTGTTCATTGGGCCTTTTCTAGGTTATCTTGTTTCCAAAACCAACAAAAATGAATTTACTTCCCACAAGGCATGGTAATGGTGCTGACCACTTTGTACCCTGCATCGAGACTGGTCAAGGAAATTGTAGAAGAAAAAGAGAATTGCATTAAAGGTTTCTTGCATTTGTTTTCAACTTTTACTTATCCTCCCAGAAACCTTAAGAATGATGGGAATGCCCTTGTACGGTTTTCCTTTCCTCTTATTCTAAAAAACGACTACTCACTTTCCATTGCCCAGATGGGTAAACTCTCTTTCTTGGTGCTTGGTGTGCACACTTTTGTTTGTCTATTTCCACTAAATATCAATAAGACTTACATTATTGTATTTGGCCTTACTGCACTGGCTGAAACTATTCTTGAGTGTCTCACTTTCTTCCCAAATACAAGCGGTATACTAATGTTCATATTCAACTTCCTGTTCCTGCTTTCCATTTTGGCTTTTAGGTTGTACATTTCTCTCCACAATTCTTTTGTTTGACTTCTTGCAATTAGTGTGATGATGTCCACGATATTTAGCCGTGCCAAACTTGCAGGGGTTGTGTGCCCCCTTGCTTTATTTGCTGCTGTCATTCCAAGGTATTTGTTTATGAGCTCCTCTGAGGATCAGTTGATTCCGGCAAAATTGTTTACAAGTCTATTATCTCCTTCAGCGTTTGCCTTTGGATGCGATTCTCGTATGTCTTTTGCTCTTCATCCTCATTACTTAGGGAAAAAAAAAGTTGCCAATTATGAATATGCCCAACAGGGAATCAACCGATATAACATGTGGGATGGGCCCTACCCATTCGTTGTTAGTATTGTAATACTGGCAATTGATATCACCCTGTACAGTCTCATTGCATGGTACCTGGAACATGTTCTACCAAGCCAATATGGCATTCACAAACCACCCTACTTTTTATGCACTCCAGGTTTGAATGTGTAACTTCAATTCCTCTCAAACTCTTCAGAATACTGGCGTGGACATCGTTGGGATTTGAGTTTTGAACATGATGAAGTTGAATCTGGAGACTCTGTTGAAGTAGTTGACTCTACCTCTGCAAAGAAAGCTGTTGTCAGAATACGAAATCTTACAAAAAGATATTCTGATGGCAAACTTGCTGTGAACAACTTGTACCTCACAATGTATAGTGATCAAATCACTTGCCTTCTTGGCCACAATGGAGCTGGTACTACTTTCCATTGTAGTAATCTCAATGACAAAGAGTTATACCATAACAGGAAAGAGTACAACTATTTCTATGCTGACGGGCCTCCTACAAGCGACATCTGGTGACTGCTATATTGGCAATAATTCTGTAACAACGGACATGGGTAGAATACGACGCTCTCTTGGTGTCTGTCCGCAAAGGAATGTTATTTTCCCTCAGTTGACTGTGAAGGAGCATCTGGTTTTGGTTGGAATTATGAAAGGAGTCCCTTTCTTTTCAGTAGACTCTGCCGCTATGGCAATGGTCAGGCTTGTGGGGCTGAAAGGAAAACAACATTCCAAAGCCGGACATCTTTCAGGAGGTAATTTTTTTCTACAAAAAAGTGGAAGATTAAACTTGAAAGGAATGAAACGCAAGTTGTGCATGGGGATGGCATTGATGGGAGGATCAAAAGTTGTTGTTCTTGATGAGCCAACCAGTGGAATGGTTGTCATTTTACATCTTTTCCTTTTTGACCAATAACCCGGCAGGATCCTTACTCAAGAAGAGCTACTTGGGATTTGCTTCGGCAATGTAAAAAAGAGAGGGTCATTTTACTCACAACACACTATATGGATGAAGCAGATGTAGGACTGACCACTTTTTTGTCCTTGAGAAACTCACTTTTTTCCCCAAAGCTTCTTGGAGATAGGATTGCTGTAATGTCTGCTGGTCAGTTACAATGTGTTGGGAGTTCTCTGTTTCTCAAGGTTTTTCCTCGGTTGATAACATTCAATCTCAATTGCCTTAAGACTCGGTATGGACTGGGTTACACTCTCACAATCGCCAAAGAGGAAAATGCTGAAGATAGCGCAATCAGCAATGTCGTCTCCTCTGTTATCCCCGACTCCAGGCTCACAGCTTCAAATAAGCGGGAAATTACATTTTGTCTGCCACTTGCCGCAGTGGGTTCATTTGCACAACTTTTCAAAATACTGGATTCCAAAGAAGAAAGTTGTGAACAAAATGATTTTTTTTCCTGACTAAAACTGCGAAAAGGAATTGGATTGGAAAGCTATGGTGTGACAATGACGACACTGGAGCAGGTTGGAACCCTTTATTGGCACCTCCTTTACCAAAAAAAAAGGTCTTTTTGAAACTTGCGGAAGAAAACGAAAAACGTCTTGAAGAGCAAGATGAACAGTCTGGAAAACCTTTTTGTTGCTGCTTTCCAGGTTTTCGCTTTCATAAAAGAATGCTTTCCTTCCCGAAACTCTTATTCTTGTAATTCTCTTACGTCGGTTTAGACAAGCTAGTTCCTGAGTCACCTAAATCCAACGACACTTTTGATGATGAAGAACCTGATGTCATGGAGTGGGATAAGCCGTACAAAGCAGCAAATCCCTGGGTTCAATTCAAAGAAATGATGAAAAAGAGATTTATCACCTCAAGAAGGGACACCAAAGGAATCCTTTTTCAAGTGTGTTAACTACATAATTTTATATTTTTTATATTTCCTTTTGTTTTCTCACGTTTAACAGTTACTTGTTCCTGTCATAACTGTAGCCTTAGTTCTTCTTATGTTAAAGATTAAAATTGACCCAGCAGGTTATTTTTTATTTCTTTAATCCCACGTTCACCCTCAAAAGGCCCCAAACTGTACCTTACACCAGCAATATTTGGTATGTCTCTCTCACCTTTCTCTTTGGCAAACATCACGAAGATATGGAACTCCACCGTAACAATCCCGATAAATCCGAGATGACCTACGCTCAGTATTCCCCTAGCGCACCGACATTCATGCCCTTCTTCGAAACCACCAATCTCACCTCTACAGCTGTACCAGTAACCGACTCCCTAGAACTCAGTGAATGGTTGCTTAATGCTTCCTCACACCCAATGAATCGCTTTGGAGCCTTTGCATTTGGAGATTTTCTTTACAGTCCAGCGGCACCTGGTCCGGTGGCAGCTACTCTTTTGCACAACGTCACCTCGGCACATGCAATTCCAGTGTTTTTAAACGAGCTGTGTCAGTCAGCTTTGGCAATTGCTAGTGGCTTATCTAAGGATGTTGTCAGAATGATTGTGTCAAGTCAGCCTCTTCCCCTCTCAGGCCAAGAAGAGCAAGATATTGCAACTCTTCTATCGGCTCTTGCTGCCTTGTTCATGCTTGTCCCCTTTAGCTTTGTGGCAGCCAATTTTGTCATTTTCATTGTCAAAGAACGGGCTGTGAAAGCGAAACACTTGCAAATGACCTGTGGTGTAAATATATACAGGTAAACTGAGTTTTCACTCATTCCTACCCAATATTAACAAAACCAGTTTTTGGGTTGCCAACATTGCGTGGGATACGATTTGCTTTTTCATAGTGACCTGTTTGGTTTGACTTCAACCTGTTGCCAGTTTCTTACTGTTCATCAGGTCATGGTAGTGTTTGGTATCTATCGAAATGACTCTTTTGTGGGAACAGTAGACAGATTCTTTGCCACTGCGTTACTTATTTTCTTTTATGGCGTTACATGTTTGATTTCACTTCTCCAACAATTCTCATTTTTAAAACCAATAAACAGCTTTATGTGTCTCGTATACACTTTCCTTTTTGTTCACTAGTGCTATGGGTGCGCAGCTTGGGATAGCTGGCATTACTTTTATTTTTGGATTTGGCTTAGTTCTTGCTTCTGTGATCTTAGACAGTAATCATTACAACTTGATTACACTTATCTTTACTGAAATTTCCCAGCACTGCCGAAGACTATGGATATAAACCCGGATCTTAAACACCTATACAGAATATTCCCACCGTACCTCTTTGGAGAGGGTCTTATTAACCTCAGTTCCGCTCCTGTAAGTTTCCCCTGAAAAGTAAATGCTTTAAGAGTGGTCTTCTAGTCAATGGATCAAGTTCTTGGGGTGACAAGAAATGCTTTTGATTGGGATATTGCAGGCCGATCTCTCACCTTATTGCTTGTGGAAGGACTATTTTATTTTGTTGTTACTCTGTGTATTGACAATGGGTTCTTCAAGTGGATTATTGTAAGTGTGTATCGGAAGATGAAATACTGCTGTAGATCCTGCTCGAAAAGTGGCAGAGATACCACTGGCGTTGAAATGAGCCACACATCCAATACTGCACTTTCGGCACTGGGCCTCCACTCCGGGGAAGATGAAGATGTAGTTAAGGAAAGGAAGCGTGTTACCGACATGCTTTCTGGTGCATTTTCTACCAAGCATCCCACTTCTGAATCCGCACCTCTAAAAGCTGATAGCTCACTTCCCACAGCACACAAACCAGGCTCGTCAAATTTGGATGCCATCACAATATACAATTTGCGGAAGGTATTTGGCTTTGGCTCGAATGCCAAGGTGGCCGTGAATAATATCACACTCGGAATACCGCGTGGAGAATGTTTTGGGTTCCTGGGCACAAATGGAGCTGGAAAAACAACGGTACTGGAAAATATATTTGCTTTCTTTTTCTCACCTTTGTAGACACTAAGTATGCTGACTCATGATCTGACTCCAACATCAGGGGATGCTTGGTAATTCCTTTGGCTCTTAGCCAAAAATACTTAAGCGTTTGTAACCTCGATCAGGATTTCTGGCTATAGTGTTGTTACTGACTTCAATGTCATGCAATCAGAGGTCGGGTACTGCCCGCAGTTTGACCCTCTTTTGGATAAGATGACTGGTCGTGAACATCTGCGACTTTTTGGCCGTTTGAAAGGAATACCCATTACACTGATTGAGGCAGCAGTCCAACAACTTATTGACTTCACTGGCCTTTCACACTACGCTGACAAAGTCGCCGAGGCTTACAGTGGAGGAAATAAGAGAAAGCTGTCTCTCGCCATAGCCTTAATTGGAGCCCCACGAGTCGTTTTCCTTGGTGAGCTTACAAGTGTTTATATTCAAACTGAAATATTCAGATGAACCATCTTCCGGTATGGATCCAGTAGCCCGGCGGTCAATGTGGACTGTAATTCAGTACTTTTTCCTCACTTGTATTCGCCGAACTAAATGAAATAGGAAAGCGGCATTAACTAAGAGTATCGTAATTACCAGCCATAGCATGGAAGAAACTGAGGCCTTGTGTACTCGCGTTGGAATTCTTGTCGGGGGCTCTTTTAGGTATGGATTTTGTCCACCCTTGCCTTCATAAAAAGCGATAGATGCCTCGGATCAATACAACACCTAAAGACCCGCTTTGGCAACTCTCTTTTTGTAGAAATTAAGACAACCGAGGAGAGGTACTTGCACACTAGAGCAATAATTTGCCAAAAAACCCAACCTATAACAGGGTTGAGGATGTTGAACAATGGGTGCAGACTACCTTCAAAGGGGCAGAGATTGCCGAGAAGCACGTCGAGAGACTCAAGTATATTATTCCAAACCAAGGAGGGTCCCTCTCCACGGTATTCGCCGGCATTGAAAGCGCCAAAGTCAAGCTGCAGATACTCGAATACAGTGTCTGCCAACCCACTCTGGAGCAGATTTTTGTGTCCATTGCCAGACAACAAGAAGAAGCAGAAGCAGACGCCGAAGCCGTGGACACCCCAACAGCAACAACACCCACAAACAACAAATCATCACCTGAGGACAAAGGAAAGGACAAGGCTGATTCCGACGACGATTCAGACGACTCCTAAAGAGTACCACCACCAAACAAACACCTTTGTAAAGACGGCTCTTTCTCAACAAAAAAAAACAAAACGAAAAAACATGAAAGACTGGAAACAGAATAAATTCAAGAGCTTTTCGCGATTTCGGCTGTGTACGAAATGTCCACGCCTACTTCAACAGAGCCGTTGTTGACCAAGTCCCAACAAACAAGGTAAGTGCGATAAAAATCAAAATGTGTAAGAAATGTGGGTTTGGGCTGTCAGTTAACACTTTTTCTCATTCTCCAGCTGTGTTCCAACTTTGTAGTGCGAGTTTTTTTTTACTGTTTTTTTTTAATGACTTGGAGCTAGCTCTGGGAGTACTTGTGGATCAAAGTTGGTGCAGAGGCTCAGTGATGTGTACTTCAAGGTGTTGATGAAATGCAGATATATTATTATTGTACTGTGGGTTGTTGGTCTGGCTGTTTCCATTGTCTGGGCACCAAAGCTGCTAAGTGCTACGAAACTGGACTTCAAGGCACCCAAGGGGACATTGGTAACCCAAAGTCCCTTTTAGAGTTTGTTTTGAGAAGGGAATACATTCAAAAAGCTGCTTTACTGCTGGATTTCTAACGCTGGATTTCTAACTCTTCTTTTGGACAAAAAGGGCTATACAGCTTATCAGAAATACAATGAATTGTTTCCAGAGTTCGCAGGAATGACAGTCATTCTTGTTTACATGACCAAAATCGATGCTGGCCCAGGCACAATAATCTGCAACTACACTCAGAACTTTACATATTCTTTGTATGATCGCGTCTATGCCTTCGAGAACCCAAATTATCCACGTGTATCCTGTGCCTTAATTATCAGCCTCACCCTACACCGTTCTTTGTAGGACTATCAATCTTATTACACTTTCTATGACATGGGCTTAGGAATTATTGGTGGTAGTTCCTCCTTCCTGTTGCGATGAATGTACAATTTATGACCCAAAGATGGTCTTGTTTCAACCGACCAACACTCCACCATAATTTCTATCGTGACTCCTTCGGAGCAAACTAGCGAGGGAAATGATTTTATAGACTGGATACTGTCTTTCCTGGACGAGTACCCCAAAGGTCACTCTCTAGAAAAAAAGGAGACATTGACCATTTCATAGATGTCAATATCACTATACAAAGAACGGGACAAAACGTACTAATGGCAGACTTCCTCGAGCAGGCTGAGAAAGAAATTATAATTTCTGACTGTATCTCGATTTCAATTGCACTTGTGGTTGGTGCCTTCCATTACCCCCAATGAAGAAATTGGCTGACTCCTTTCAGGTACTCCTACTTATGCTCAGATCCATTGTGCTAATTATACTTCCGTTGGTGAATTTGGCCATTACCATGTCTCTTTCATTTGCTGTAGTCTATGCAATTGCGAAACAGATTGACGTGGCCGGCTATGTTCCAGCCATTATGTAGTTTGGACATCTAACACAACACCAAACTTACTGTTCAATTCAAGGATGGCCCTTATTGTTGCCATGTCAATTGGTAACATCCTCTAGTAATATTTATTCCACTCATTGGTTTTTCTGTCTAAAAAGATTACTCTTTATTTTTGCTGCGGCGTTATCGGGAGGAGATCTTAAATAGGTACTCTAGGTAAATAAATATTTTTCAGGCGAACCCTATGTAGTGAAGATTCACCTGAGATGAGAAATTTAGCTGTGAAAGTTATGCTGGATACTGCAGGAAAAGTTGTTTTCATCAGTGGGACGACATTAACTCTCACATTTCTTGGCATTGTATGATGCCGGTTTTCTTCGGTCTCTAATGATTTCTTAGTTATTGTTGGGCTTGGAAATACTGACTAGCCTCAGCTTGGCTGCCGCTGTTTGCCTCACTTTTGCAATCTCTATCAATCTTAATTTGACACCGGCACTGTTGCTTGCATTCCCAAAGTTCTTCTCAATCAATGGGCTTCTTCCATGTAAAGAATCCTGCCGGGCCAGGCCAAAAATGCTGTCTCCAGAGGAAAAGGTATAAAGCCTGCTGATGAAATACATTCATTAACGAGAGTAAGGCTGCAGAACAGCAAAGATCTATTTGGTTTAAGCTCAGCATCCTCCTCACTACTCCAAAAAGTGCTATCCCGATATTAGTGATCAGCATCGTTTTCTTAATTCCATTTATTGCGCTTTCTACGCAATTTAGCTATACCACCGACGGCACACTTGTTTTTTCAGACTCCCTTCCATCTATGAAGACTGTGCATGATATGGAAGAGGACTTCCCTCCCGGAATGTTGTACCCATTCCACATATTCCCAGAGCAGAAAGAGAATTCGTCAGCAAATATAAACACCCCGGAATTCTTTTCCCTATCTCAACAGCTCATCTCTGACATCCTCAACGTCTCTACTTCGTACCGGGTTCTACCTACTGGCATTCAGGGGATTGCGTTCTTATCAGGGATTCCCATTGACTACGTTACATCACAGTACCTTCTCGATCCATCCACCACTGGGGAGTATGCTGACGCCTACAAATACATATTCGGCACTTTGATAAATGATTATAATACTCCCACATCCTCCTTGATCAATGTGATGGTCAGCTTTAATCCCAATGGACCTGAGACGGACAGGTGGATAAGTGATATTAGGGACATTTTGGAAGGCCCGAAATATAACGGAAACACTTCCCATCCATATGAATGGTATTTTGACAATGTTCTGGTTGCTCAGTATGACGCTGCGAGTGCTGTATTTGAGAACTTCCCCATTATGGTGGGCGTAACATGCGCTGTTGTAGTATGTAATTTCGCCACCTTTTCCACTCTAATGTACAACGACAGATTCTTCTTGCAGCTTTGGCGTTCCAAAGTGTTTTCCTTCCAATTAGGATGGTCTTCACACTTGGACTTACAGTGGGTTGGGTTTATGGTTTTGCCACACTTGTCTATGGCTACATATTAGATAAGGGTCTGCACTGGTTTCCACCCTTAATAGTGTTCTCTGTGATTGTTGGTTCTTACCCTTTTAGAACAAGACTATCTGTTTACAATCACTAGGTTTGGGAGTTGACTATGATGTATTTCTATTCAGTAGAGTAACTGAATTCCGAAAAATGGGTTTCACTGTCACTGCCTCCATAAGAAATGGCTATTACTTCACTGTGCGTTGTAATGCCTCAACTACTTCACCATTCACCACTTTCTTAGGGAAGTGTTATAACTGGTGCCGGTTTTATTATGGCAGTTGCATTCAGTGGCCTTCTAGTTTCGCGGCAAACAGCTTTGCAGGTATTTAATACTCATGAATAGCCAAGAGCAAACCTATTCATTCTGCAGCAACTGGGATTTTTCTTGTGCCTCGCTGTACTTCTAGATACTTTTATAATAAGAGGCCTGATTGTTCCTGTGCTGTTGTACTTCAGCCGGTATTGCTTCTGTATTTCTTCATTCTATTTACACCACAAGGAAATTCAACTGGTGGCCCTCTCCAATGGCACCAGAGACCAAGGATGAATGGGGGAACATCTGGACCCCAGCTGGAAATAGTCTGGAGTTGGACTCCACACAAAAAACACCTTAGAATGGCAAAAGAAAAAAAAATATTTGTCTGTTGCATTTTTATCATATGTGTCATCTTTTCAAACAAATGAGGCTAAAGGGATGTTTATGATTTATGTGTGTGACCTTCTAGCCGGAGAAGCAGGTGTTGTTGTGTTTCTGCCAATGCCGAATCCCAGAGTAGAAAAGAGTGATGAAGCGGCGTGGCTTGGTGTTGGGGGTGCTGTTGGGTTTGTTGATGTCCTGGGTGGCTGTGTGCCAGAGGTGGTGACACTGGGCAGTGCGGTTGCAATTGCTGTCAGTCTGGATAGACCCGTCAATGTTCTGGATGGTGTGGGTGGTGGTACGGAAGCTGGTGCTGTGGCGGTTGGTGTGGGTGTTGTTGTGGCCGGTGTGGGTAGTGCTGTGGGTGTGGGTGTGCTGGTGGATGGTGTTTCTGTTGATGTGGGTGTTGTTGTTGAAGCTGGAGTGATGGCAGTTGTGTTTGGGGTTGTTGATGCAGACCCGGATGTGGTGGCCGTTGGTGTTGCGTCATGACCTGGGTTTGGAGAGTTCAGTGGCTCTCCGGCAGCAAGCGCGGCATGAACAGTTTGGGAGAATGGCAGTTCGTTTTCTTCCTCAGCTGGATTTTCATTTGCAGCGGTCTCATCAAAACTGTTTCTTCGGACACCAACAGGAGCTGAAGGGAGTCGGAGCGTAGAAGAGGAAGCAGAAGCCGGGGTGTTTGTTGGTGTGGTAGTACTGGTATTAATAGTTGGTTGCATCAAATCAAGGAGCCGCAGGTCGGCTGTATTTGAATGCTGTTGTGCTTGCAAAACGTACCACAAAGGACGCTGTACTCGTCCTTTGCAAATACCTTCGATCACAACCTGTACATCTTTGTGCTGCCTGCTTTTAGTCTGATAACTGGCACTGCACTGGAAAAGATTGACTAGTTGTCGTTGAGTGAACTCCTATTCGTTAATAAGGACAGTGCTGAATAGATAATATGCACACAGTGTGACTGTTGCACCAAGGCACAAACTCATTTTCTGCCAGATAAAATGCCTTTATATAATCATTTACAATTTTAGCGCCTGGTGGCGGCCTTGGATAAATTTTTTGTTATACAGAGGTTATTGTACGGGGAAAGAACTTGATATGTGACAGGGTCTCGAGGGTACCTACTATGCTCTGCAAATCGAGGGACATTATTGCTCTGGACTCAAAGGGGCACTATGTTTCGTTGAGTACAAAAACTAAGCAACATGTTACAGAAAGTCGAATTCACCTTTGTTACACGTGAGAACCCATCAAGAAGCAAATCCATGAGATGTAAGCACACATGCTCCCAAATAAGGCGACTAGTGGGCTGTGGAACCTTGACTTCGGCACAAATTCCTTCAAATTTGTGTGAAAACTGTGTCACCTCTTTTTGCACAACGTCTGATTGAAGTCATTCACAGGGAGATTAATCACCAATAAGTAAAGAAAAAAAGAAAGAACTCACTAACATAGGCATGCTCAGAGTCTGATCCCTCCCACCGTGTACGGAAAATCATTGCAGGAAGGTTATCCAACTGAAAGTTGTTAGGGCGATTTAAAAGAGCTGCGGGCAACACACATTCAGTAAGGCAGTAGAAACATTTCTGTACATGACTGAGCGAAGGGTATCAATAACATCAACAGAATCGCTATAAAATTTGTTCACTGGTCCAGGGTTTCCCTTAAACACACACTGTGCATATATTCAGACGAGAAGAAAGAAATGATAAGAGGTACAAGCAACGCAGGCTTGACAGTTATCAAAACGTGCTTGAGGAAAAGGAGCGAGTCAATTCCGACTATTCTATGGGCCAGAGAGTATAAGGTATTAGGATTGTGTATATCAATCATGGAAGAAAGTTTTGATAGTCCCAAAAACTCTGAGGAAATAATTAGCTTCAATCATTTGCTTGTCTGTGGTCTATGCACACTACCTGAAGCTTTTGGAATAGACTCTGTTGCAGGAGTGGGTTGCTGTGTTGATTTGACGATTTGGAAGTTGGTCAACAACCCAAGGAGGGACTTGCCTAGACATTTTCTGGTTAGGGCAAGTACAAAGAAGAGGGAGTATTTACCTGCAGACACTGTTGATGCCGTGTCTTGTGCTTGACCTGGTACTCCTCCAAAAAATGAGTAAATACTGTGCACCTAGAGTTCTTTTAATACAAGCTGGTATCAGAAAAACCTCACGTAAAAGTCGAATATTTGTGTGATTCCTCCAAATACATCCAGATTTATGGATTCCAAAACACGGAGCATATGTAAATACTTGCCAATAGTACGTGCTATGTTGATAGTGACTGTTGCAATGATCTGCTCAGATACATTGTTACTAGTATCCACCTTTTTTGTGTCTGCAAATATCTGTGTTGAAATTTGATTTAATAAACGCAGATGGTACGTTGTTCTTGCTCAATGGCATCATCTTCTTCTATCCAATCCTTCTTAAGCTCTGGATTTTCCTTTTCTTCGGTGTCATCATGCTCAGCTTCGTCCTCTTGGTCTAAGCCAACACAAATCAATCATTACATTAAAAACTATGAAGAAACAAATTAAGCACAAAAACTTGCCTTGTTGTGCCATCTCTTGGGAGAACATCTTGATAGGGTTGCCGTTCGCTTTCCAGGAGACAAAGACACTCTGATCAGTGCGAACAGTATGTGTTGAGGTATCGGACTGGGAATTCCCACCAGAATTGACAAACGGCTTAATATTTGGAATGTCTAGGTGCTGTCAACTTCAGAACCCCATCCACTCATAGAACAAACCAAAAACGGATATCTGTACTGGTGTTCTAGACCAGGACTCGTTCCCAATCATTGCTTTGATATCCTAAAATATGGACAGTTAAATTACTACTCAACTGGCGAAGCTTACCTCTAAGCTTGATTTGTGGTAAGCCTCGAAGTACATTTTACCTTGCCTCTTTAGTGTTTGCACAAGCGAGCTGGTTGAAGTCTGGCTAAATTCCATTCCTATTTCAGCGAACTGGACTTGTATAAGTGTAAAATCTTTTTAAAGGAAAGTTGCCTTTTGGACAGCTTCCAGCATTCTGCAAACATCGTCAACCTAGAGAATTTCCAAAACAAAATCAAAATGATAAAGTTGTTACCTGAAACCGACTCAAGGGAACAGAATCTAGCATTTCTGCAACTCTCTTCTGCATTTTATCCCACAGTCTCTTTCTATGCCTCTCAAGGCCATCAAGTAACTCTTGCATATTTTTGTCTTGCTCTTCATTTCTTAAGAATAAAATCCTATTAGCAATCCAGTTGCCGAATGAGAAGCACTTACACCAGTTTCAGGTAGTCTTCATGCCATTTTTTCATTGAGTAATAGTTCCACATCACTTCAGCTTCAGTTTCCAAAATTGTTATCAAACAATTGGCAAAATCATATAGTTTGACAAGTCCTTGTAGGTGAGGAATATCTGCCCTGTTGTAATACAATTCTACATCAATAGGTGCAATCACAGACAAAGGTACCTCTTGAGGGATTCAGGATCCTTTGAGGCATCAGAGAGTATAAAAGTCAGCATGACATGTTTCATTTGCTCATCAACTGAATCCATAAAGCATCGCTGGACTTTTTCAAGTACTTGGTACATATTCCGTAGGGTTTGGTAGCTACAAAGCACTATTTAGAAAAGTGACACATTTCTTGTGATCTAAAATTTACGCTTTGAGGACTGTTTCGTAGGTTTCTGGAGAAAATGCTTTGCATGATTTGTACAGGGAGGCATCAAGTCTTTCCTGTGCAAGTTTAACCAGACATCCATCCTGTATCAAAGAAGGTAACTTGTAGTAGTGTGTTCTTGTGCTCAAGAGTCTTAGCCATGAGACTCACACATTTGATGCCTCTAAGTTCTGGTATTGGTGGAACTAATTCTCCACCAGTGATGGCCTGAAGTTCAGAGCACAACATGATTGCTCTGGGGTTGTCTCCCTCCCTGCATACAGTGAGAACAAGAAATCTGATGGTTTTCTACCTCATGACAATTTCTAATTCTTGCATTTTCTTAACTGTGGCTGAAATTGATTGAAGTCTTGTCATCATGGCCTGAGGTGATATCTGAGAGATACAAGGGCAGTAATTACATCACACACAGTGTAGCGCAATTTTCTCCTATATAAAGCAGTCAACTTGATGCATGAGCAAGCTAGATCATTCTTTGCTCTTGTTAGGGACCTCTGTCCCACTTGACACATTATCCCTGACTGCTGGAGATTTATTCCAACCTCGTGAATACGTTGCATGCCTTCCACTATTTGTATTTGATTTTATTTTGTATTGTGGGCACTGTGGTAAGTACAAAGTTATGTGATAAAATGAAATGAGCCACACCAAATTCAGAGTAGTTTTCCTCAACCTTTTTGCACAACTCGGTGTCCACCACATTGCACGCCCTCTCGTGCTCCCACAATACATTTTCCAACCAAGTTCCGTCTATGCTTTCATCGGAAGAAGCAGACGGCGGCGGCGCCCCTGCAGAACCCCCAGACTCTCCTCCCAGCACTTTGTCGAGTACGAAAGTCACCACATCAGACAGCTCGTGGTCATACAGGGGGCTCAGCTCTTCCATTATTTCCTCGTCTCCACGTCGCGGTACCGGTTCCGCCTTTTTTTTGTGTGTGTGCGTGCGCGTGAGTTGGTGTGGTTTCACTTTACGAAAGGTCAAGTGAGTTTACATCGTGGCTGCTGACAGACGACGTATCGTGTGTATCCTTCGTCGTGGTGTTGGCCGCCACTGGCTGTGGCCCCCCACCGAATCGCTTGAACATCCCCTTTTCTTTTGTAATCTTGATGGAAGGAACGGCACATCAAAAATTTATCTCGTCCTGGTTCTCTGCAGACTCATGGAAAGTTTCTTCCCCCCCTTGGGGGTGAAAGTGAGATGGGAGCAGGGAGACAAGGCAGCAAGGGGTCTCAGTCGACACACCCTTCTGACAAATCGGGAAAGGTCCTTGCACAAACACGAAATTCTGGATTCCGTTGTGGCTACAGCAACTGGGCGATGCGTGCTTCCAAAGGGGTTTTCGTTGTGGCTATAGCAACTGTCATCATATGCACTCTGGGCATGCAGTCTCTCTACTCTCTTCATCTCCACAACGTCTCGCTTTCGACTTCCAGAAAAGTCGACAAGCAACAGCAGAAATTCTTTCAGAGTCTGCGTATGCGTCTTCATCTTCATCGTCGAGCTATGTTGCACAGTCCCGCATTCCAAGGGGCGTCATTACCATGGATCCCGTGTACGTCTCTGTTCGTTCAGACCAGTACTTTGACGTTTACTACAACACCACATGCAAGGGAACTGCTGGGGAATTTCCTGTGCCAGAGGCGAAAACCAAGCCGGGAATTCCAGACACTTTCTTTTTGATAAAGACAGATCCACACTCTCTAAGGTTGTGATTTGACTCTTCATTGGTTTTTTTTTTAATTTAGGTTTTTCTCAAGTTTCATTGAGTACCTTGCAATTCAGGCCATCCGACTTCATCAAGGAGAAAATGCTAGAATCCGGCTCTATGTCCAGGACTCTGCCTTTCCAGGCATCGCTACAGGGTGTTGGTGGAGTGCAGCCCTGGAACTGATCAATGAAGTAATTTTGGTGACTATCCCCTCAAAAGCTGGAGACGTGGTAACTTCTGCACCAGCCCATAGATCTGATTTTGTCAGATTTAAGGTCTCCCAGTTTCGATTACTTCGGAACTTCCGAATTCTTGGGTGCAAGTAGTCATGCATTTCCCCCATCCCACACTAATTAATTCTTCCAACAGACTACACTTGTGGCACAAGGTGTCTGGAAAATACTATGCTGGCCTCACACCAGAGAATATAGAAAAAGGGCTCAGTGTTGCAACAAGAGCTCTTAGACCCCCATACCTAGCTGCCAAAGCAAGGCGTGTGTGTGATTTGTAACGGGAGTAAACAAACAAAAAAAAATTATGTATTAGCACGAGTTATATTGAACAACAACAACGAGTCCGCGGCTGAGATATTACAAAATTTCCTTTCCAGTGTCTGTCTGAGTGTTACCTCCCACACAGAGGATGTATTCTCATCCCTAATGCGACATTCACTCACGCTACAGCGGTCTCCCCAGTAATGAAGAAGCCAGCCCTCTTCAAATGGAATATCGTGCCCAACAGCCCCAGTCATTAAGTGTACAGCTGCCTCAGACATAACTGCTGGTTTATACAGAGGTTTCCATCTTATTTGAATTATCAGTTGAAAGATGTAGATTAGATTGGGACTGCGGGTGGAATCTGATGGTGTGCATGTGAAACAAACCTGAGTGATCTCATTGGGTTAGCCCGTATGTGGAATCTCTCAATAAGAGTTGGTCTACTGCACCATGGGTGGCACGAATTTTGGTTATTGCATTCTTCTGGGGAGGGAAGTTGGCTCTGTGAGATGTTTCTTCCATAGAAAACAGAGTAAAACAGGAGCTGTTGAACTTTATTGAGAATGGAATAAGGGAATTCACAGTACCAACGTTGTAAACGCCTCTAGGTTGGCGCTGTGCAAAGCGCAGCAAAAAGCCGGGGGTCTGATCAGCATGTATCAGAGGGTACTCATCCACATCTGCTTGCCATTGCCACTCGGATGTGTAGTGGTACTTGTACAGGCAATGTGTGTAGGCCATTTTTTGTGTTGCGGCGTATTTCAGTGCCTTTTTGTATGGCCATGGATGGTAAGTGAGGAGCCCTCTTTTAATATAATAGTCGAGTTGCGGTAATTGAGATTCTTGTAAAAACATGTAGTTGTCATATGCGTATATGTGTTCTACACCTTGTTGCCAGTCAGAATGAAGAAGGTAGGGTGTTTTCCGTGTTTGACGGAAGATTTGGAGTACCTGCCAGGAAAAGGGATTCCATCCATTCAATTAATTCATACAACGTGATGTGGAAAGAGTCCTCTGCAAATATTCTGAACATAATTACAGCACTCAATTGGTAGTGAGCCATCCACGGTGGATAGTGGCAATTTGGGTTAGAAATGTTTGCCGTTGCTGCTGGACTCGACTTTTCAACGAGCAGATGAAACCACTGAGAGGCTCCCGGCTTGTCACCAAATGCACCCCAGGATGCCGGCGGATGGATTCTAACATACACATTCGGCCTTGCATCAGTCAAACTGCTGTTCCACAATTGTGGGTCCATGGACGGAAGGGCCGCGGCAACAACTGCCGGAATTGGGCACGATCTCACATTGATCGAGGGCGCGGAGGCAGGCTGGTGCGCAAGCCTCGACGCGGTCACTGTGTGGAATTCCACGAATTCCTTGTTGTGAGTGGCACTCAAGTTGGCGAAAGTCGTTGCCAGGCTTCGACCCGTGCTCGATTCGGAGGTGACTTTCAAGAGGAAGTGACACTGGAACGCGAGATGGACCAGACCGGCTGTGTGAAACACCAGGAAAGAAGCTTTCACCGGCTTCCCCGAGCAGGGGTCTGACTCGAACCAAGCATCCACCACGCGGAAACGGTTTTCTGCCAACGCATCAATAACCGGAACCAGGCTCGAGTCGTTGCCCAAGTCTCCTTCAGCAATGTGAATTCCGGTTACTGCTATTTGTTGTTGCTGTATTGACTTTTGTTCCTGCTCCTGGGTTTGTTTCTGTTCCTGCTTGCTTTGTTGTTGGATTTGTTGCTGTAGGTTTGGTGGGCTGTGGTCACTGTGAACGGAAGATATGAGGGATACAAGGAAATTGGCGATGCCCTTGGCGTCCGCGGAGCCGGATGTGGTTGCAGCGCGCCCGGGGGGCGCGATTGTGGGAGTATAGGGCCTCCATAGACCGAGCAGCACGATTTGCAGAGACAAGAACACAACAGAGACCACGATGAGGCTGCACACACGCCACCTGCACGTGGGACGGCACGGCCCTGTGGGTGTTTAAACGACAGGCTCCAAACGGGATAAAAAAAAACAAAACTGCATACTCTCCTGGTGCATTCCCTCCAACGCGAAGCAACCGCACCGATACGGAATAGAAGCGCTTCAGTTAATCTTCGAAGAAGAAGTGCACCATCTCGAAAACCGCAATAAAAACTCTCTCTAAAAAGGAGTTGATGAAGAGTTCGGTTTTGGTTACGGCGTGCATTGTGCTTCTGTCGGCAACGGTGTCCGAGTGTGCTAGTGGTTTGGATGTAGCCTCACTGATAAGGTAAAATCAAATACCTGCGTTTCTAAACTCACCCCAAAACAAACCCAAATGAAGCCAGGACACTTTTTCTTGTCTGGTCACAAACTACTCCTATTCTTTTGCCATAGTGAGGGCATACCACTCCTATGGTGCTGTGGACACAAACGCACCTCCCACACTGCTCAACGCAAAGAATGCTGGGATTAAGTACCGTGATGTATACCACTTCCCCTGTTATGGCAAAGGTACTGCACCCCCCTTTGCCATTCCTTTTGGTTTCCCCTAAAAGTATACACTTTTTCCCGCAGCTGCTACCGGAGAATTGTCTGCCAAACAACAGGTCTCGGATATGGTTGACTATCTAGCTGAGGCTGGGGCTGAATATGGCATGGTGTGGTTCGATATAGAGGAGAACCCCTCCACGGGTTGCTCATGGGAGACCTCTTCCACAAAGTTTTACCTCAACTGCGAGTTCTTGGAGGATCTAATGACGGCCGGCTATTCCCTGAACCTCTCAATGGGTGTATATTCCAGCAAATACGAGTGGGGAGTGATTATGGGATCGTGCACCTCCGCAAACACCCTCCCGCTCTGGTATGCTTCTTCGCCCCCCCCCCCCCCCCCCCCCCCCCCCAATCTACCTCAAATACATAAAAAAATAAGCAACTCCCTCAATTTTCTACCCACCACAATCTTTAACCCTTCGCACCCTTAAATTACAGGTACGCGTCGTGGAACAACGTAAAGAACTTCAATGACTTTGTTGCCTTTGGCGGGTGGACATCTCCTGCAATGAAGCAGTATGGCAACACCAACGGAGTATGCAAGCTCTCCGAGGATGCCGACTGGTACCCGGACTCCTAAATCTACAACGTTGTAGATTTCGCCCAACTTGGGGCTCTGATTAATTAAAAACAAAATTTTTTTCGCAACAATGGCCTCCCCGCAACTCCGACGTGCAACACCACCGCCTGCTCGAGGCCCCCTGCCCACCCATAATCAGCAACCCAGAACGACCTCCGCTGTTGTAGTCAACAGGAACACCATTACTCGCGGCACGTCGCCCCAGGCGCGTACCGTGTCCGCTGCAAGGGCCACTGTTTCATCCCAGCCGCCACAAAGTAGCCAGAGCAACCAAACCGGACTTGTGGGCCAACAACACAAGCCTAGGCCTCTGCAGGTCCACTCGGCCCCCGAACAACAGGTGCCGAGGAACGTGTACCACAACATCCTGAGCACGATAGTCTCCCATAAGCGCAAGCCGCCGGGTCGCCCGAACCCAGTTAGCACGAACACAACCACTCCGACGACTACCCCTGCAAGGACAACTTCATTTGTTGTGACCGAGGTTGTGAGCACCACACCAGCAACAGCAACAGCAGCAACAGCAGCAACCCATAATACCAATTCCATGCCGCCGCCACCAACAAGGCTGCGTGCCACCTCAACCCCTCCTCCCCCGCTCAGTCTAACCATACCATCGAGCACCTCGGACGACAGCCCCGCCGCTTCCAACAACAACAGCAGCAGCAACGAAGCCGACGACGCAGGGATTCCCCGGCTGGCAGACATGGCGCTGGCGTGCGTGATGGACAACATGGCGGCGATGCGGCTCGAGGGCGTGTGCCAGCTCCCGGCGGAGCTCATCGACCGGCTGCTGATCCACTGCAGCCCGGCGCAGCTGCTGCGGCTGGAGGGCTCGCTGGCCCCCGGGACCCTGGACACGTGCAGGCACTGGGCGGCGCTGTGCCACCGCAACGGCGTCATGATGGACAGCGACGCGGGCAGCCAGCCCGACGCGGCGGCGTGGCGGTCCGCGTACTGGGCCGACGTGCGCGGCCGCGAGTCCGAGCGGGACCTGCTGGCCAAGCGGATGAAGTCCCGCGCCGAGGACGAGATGATGCGCAAGAGCACGACCAAGACGCTGGGCGGGGCCCCGGAGCCCAGGAGGCGGCGGCTGGGGGCGGGGCCGGGGCCCGTGGCCCCGAGGCCTGTGGCTCTTGGTGGGGTTAGAAATGGCCGGCCGGCGATTAACTACAACGCGCCGGCCAACGGCAGGCTCATGCAGAAGTGCTTGAGAGAGGTGGGGAGAACAAAGAGCCAGCAGGTGCAGAAGTTCCGTTTGTAAAGAAACTATGTTTGTAAAGAACAGCAATAGCCAGTACCCGAATAAGAAACGAGTAAATTTTGACATTCTTGCGTTTTTGTGCCCCAAAACAACACCTCAGTAGTTTGGGATTACACTAAGAACATAGCGGGCAAATGATGCAACTGTTTCAGAGGGAAGACTGAGGTGGGTTGTTGGACAAGTCCTTGACTGCACCGCAGAAGAAACAACACTGTGGAATTCCAAGTTTTGTGGGCATGATTCTGCTGAACCAACGAGCATAAGCAAGGCCCATTTAGCACAGAACACCTTTGGAGATAGAAGGCCTGTCACAATCCAGTACCACCCTCTGCAGATGTGTAGTATTGCACTGCATAGCATGTCGACTTTCACTGTGGGCTGGGATACTCTCTCCAGAAGTAACGTAATGGCACCAGTGATGGACTGAACCATTTTGCCATGATTTACTCTAGAGAAAATACTCCTGGCAGGAGGTCCCATAACTGCCACTCCATTCAGGTATGTGTTTTCATAGTCCATAACAAGCCAAAAGTCCTTGCCCCCTTGCCGAAGGTACTCTTCCAGACTATTGGTGATACTGGAGTCTTTGTTCTCTCCGAAGTAGGTTACCTTCACCTCAAATTCAGGTGACCCTTCTTGCACTGCCGAAAGCGAATAAACGTCCACTTCGACTTTCTCAATGTGCATTGCAGATGAAGTGCTGATCACACACATAGAAACCGCGGCCTTACGGTCTGAAGACAGCCGGTCATTGCAAACACAGATAATATCAATATCACTAACTCCGTGGATGTATGATCCAGTTGCAGCGGAGCCTGTCAGATAGACACCATGAAGTCCAGTTCCAAGAACTCGGCGGAGATTACTTGCCAGGGTCATAATAAAAGTAGAAATAAGCGGGTCACTTATAGGGAATTCCTGGACTAAATTTATTCATAGAGTACGTTCTCTTTTGGCTTACCATTAAGTCAGCATTTTCGCTAAGCAAATTTAACAGTAGTCCCACTGTGCAAGGCGAGTATTGTCTTGCTGGGGCTTTCTGATAAAATGATTGAAGCCAGTCACTTACAAAAGACTTCGACACTTGCGGGGACATTCGTCGCAGTGAATGAGCCACAAACCACATCAACCATGGTTGTGCATCTTCCTGCTCCATCCAGTTGAGAGCATCTTTACAGGTGGATTTAACAAAACTGTATGGAACTTCCTCCTCATTATCAAAGAGCTTTCGAATAGCACGAACACGAGATAGATGGTGGTTTGGATGAAGACCCCATGGTGGCTGACTCAAATATGACTGAGCCCACAGCGGAATTAGTTGCATTGCGTACTCGTTCCACGTGCTAGGACGCCCTGCTTCCGGCGGACAGATATCCTCCCAGCACACTTCATCTTCATTCCATAGATGTGTTCCAATGTCTATTGCCTGAAGATAAATGAAAGAAAAACATTGTTCTGGGACACTCACTCGTTGACGGGCATATTCCCAAAACTTAGAGTATTCACTGGCCTGATGAACTAGACTGCCTAGGTCAGCTATACAGACCTCTGATACGAAAATGATCGTGTTCAGACTAATTGATGTGCAATGCGGGCGTTCACAAAACGATCCATATCCTGGTGGAGGTCCTCCAGCCCACTGAGCAAGGCAATGAGTTCCCCCAGTGGAAATCCAACTGGTATGTTCTATCTCTAACAGTGGTAAAGCAATTCTGGCAAGATTTTGAGCCTCTTCAAACTTTCCCTGGAAAAAATTACGCTTGCACCACTCGTTTACCATAAGTGGAAGAAGTGGAGGGTGCGTGAAGTCCATCATCTCGACTGATCCACCACAGGGAACTTTCTTAAACTGAGAAATGCACCTCAATAGATTCTGGATAGTTCCCCCGGAGGTCTCAAACATTTGGCACTCCTAGGAAATGTAGTTAAGATGGTAAAATTAAATGGGTAGGAACAACCAATAATCCCAGAACAACAAAAAAAGAGTCCCAGTAAAACCATGTGTCGTTTTGAGTAGCAACATATGGGTTCGGAGTATGAAGAAGTGGACAATTTGGAGACATATTGTTTCTTATGGTCCTGTAGTGTGACCCCCAGCACTGTGAGAGAGACAGCGCCCACTCCTTCAGGGACTTATCTCCAATAAAAGATAGAGATTTTGACAATTGAACTTCTTCCATGAGCTTTTCTTGGGACACATAGACCGATTTGGCACTTGAAAGGTATGAGATCCATTGGGACATAATATCTTCTAACTCTGTCCGCTCCTCTTCACTGAGGGTTATTGGTCTGTTGCCTGTCTAGATGAGAACCCAAACTCAAAGCTGGTGTTGACCTACCATGTTTCAAAATACACTCAATGTAAGCTTGACATACAGAGCATATGTCACATGTGCTGCCTGAGTTTGGAACATGTGGTTGCTGGGATACAAGGCTCAAGAGGCATTCTAACTTCCCAGGGCCGCAGTTCTCAGCACTGCATACTAAATGAATCAGAAATAAAAGGTAGCTTAGTGTTTCTATATACTACTCATACTTGGTTAATGTCTACATACGTTTCATGAAGCGCCCCAACGCACCCACAGAGAGGGACTTTTTCAACAAAACTGGGAGACAAGCCAAAAACGTTGGTTCCCCAATTGTATTGTCTGCCCCCACAATGTCATGACACCCACCTTGTTCTCTGCCACAACACTCTGAACCTAGCTTAGGGAAAACGGCCAGTTAACAAACCATGTTTGGGAAGTGCAAAGGGGTAGAGAACTAGAATACCAACTGCCTTAACAACTCAAAGGCCTTCGTGTGTTCACAACTCATCACAACACACAGAATGCAATTTTTCTTTTTCTAACTGACATTGCGGTTACTACGAAAACTAGAAAGAAGGCTGTCGTTGCGTTTGGTTGGAAACCATCGAAACAATCAATCAAATTTTACATCCCACAATCCCCTCCCTGTAGAGCTGAAACAACGTCCTGAACAGAGCCATACTGTGCCAGAAGTTGGACTAGTAATTCTCTGTTGTGGAAGCCCATTTCTGAAACGAGATGGTAAGGGTGGGGTAGGTAGTGTTTAGAGGGCGAGATATACCTTCCAGTTGGCACAACATTTCTTCGTGCTTGGCGGGGAAAGCCTGGGCATTATCTTGCGGGTAGTGGGGTGTTGCAATCCCACTTCCACTCATGTCACTACCTGGAACCACATAGGAAGCACTCAGTGCTGGGCCAAATGCTCTTCCGTGGTTGTCAACAAGCCTCCATACTGTCTTGTATTTCCCTGGAGCAGAGGGGGTCATAATCTGAACACCAACATCCACTTGAGCACCAGGCTCTGCTTGTGGCACACACAGCCGCGTGCGGCACCCGGGTGGCTGGCCTTCAGCAAAAACGAGTTTGCACCCTGAATGGGAAACACTGTAAATAAAAGAGTACCACATTGAAAGTACCTTCGGGCCATGCGTTAGAGCCTGTATTCTTTAAACGCCACAGTTTGATTAATTGTGGCTTGCTCCTGTCAATAATAGTACCCTCCTGGTGTGTGTTAGAACGCTTAAATAAGAGGGTTGGTTTACTGGGATGGTTTTGTCAGACAGAAACTGGGCAGAGAACGTAGGACTGGAATCGGAATCCGGTGGCGCAACATAACTCGGGAAAAACATTGACGGAGTAATAGGAGAAGGAGATAAGATGGGGGTTGCTATTGGTGGGGCAGGTAGAAAAGGAGAAGGGAATGTAGCGGGAATGATAGGCGTTGCAATTGGGGGCGCGAATGTTGGAATTTGACTTGGTGTTGGTTGTGTTGAGTTCGGGACTGAAGCTTCAGGAATATGTTCGGGCCTAAGATGGAATGTTAAAGTGTTGCGCAAAACAAAACTACAGTACAGTTGTGGTCTCGGGCTCCAATGTTTTGTAAAGATATGATCTGCATTATGAAGTTGGCCATTGCCCCCATTCATACACTCACATTTTTCGCATAAGTCCTGCAAATTGTCATTAAAAGAGGGAGATACTGGAGCCTTACATAGTCTGGGCACTGTGTACAATGGTAGCATATCCCGAGAATACGCTGTTGACAAGAGTCGCATTTGGCATCATGCTCCACTGCTGAGCAAAGGTTGTCAGTCACTGACCAAAACATTCAACACAGAATAATATGCACCTGGTTTTCCGGAAATAGCCCTGGCCACCGCTTGGCGTAAGTTGTCACAGGCAGCGCCAACAGAATTTGATGCAGAAATTGCTGCCATTGCCGCGTGGGCGTTAACACCCTTTGGCACCAGGGAACCCCAAACCACCGTTGGGAACCCATGAACAAACGGTTGCTGCGAGATGGACAGAGTAAGAGGATTGACTGGAGGTACAGCCGTAAAAGATCCGGGCGAAGAAAACGAAGGAAAGGTGGTTGGTAGACTTGTGGGAGGACTGACACTGAGGCCTACTGGCGACGACGTGGGAAACAGCGACGAGGCTGTGGTCCTCGGCATCATTTGTGACAAAGTGACGTCAAGAGATGCCGCTCCCTGTTGTTTGGCAATCTGCATTGCCGTAGCTAGTTCGTTTGTGGTAGACAATGTCACTTTATCTCCTTCATCATCTGGTGAAGGAAAAAAAAAAAAACGGGTTTAAGTGATTGTTATTGTGCAAGCAACACGACACAAGGGGAAAAAAAAAAAAAAAACCTCTGTAAGAGAGAGCAACAGGGAACGTGGGTGGTAGCTTAAAAGCGGACTTGACCCAGTTAACAAGATCCGGGTAGGACAAAGACGAAGGCACCACTGCTTGGCATTGATTGCCATCCATCGTCACTTTGATTACAACTGAGTCGTTCGACATGTCAAAACCGTTTCTTTTTTTTTTTTCTTGGGTGTTTTCTGTGTTTTTTTTCTGTCTTGTTCTTTTCCCCAATTTCGGCCATCATAATAATTAGAGGTGATTGTTGAATCTCTGCATGACCAAAGGAGGAGGGATGCCAATTACCTGCAAATAACAAGGACTCAGACCCGGTGTTACTACCACAGAGTCCTCTGGTTAAGATTATTTGAACCATCCCACTCGAGAACAACGGCCGAAACCGAAAAACCTCAACAGCCACGAAACGCGGACCTCCACGAAACACAAAAAAGAAAAAAACAAACCCTTGGGTGGTGTGTGAGAGATGGAGGTGTTGTTGCAGCACAACGACGTGTGCACGTTCATGTTGCGGTACTTGTCCAGCTGCGACGTGTTGCAGCTGGCCCTATGCAGCCACAACACATACGCCCTGTGCCAGCCTTTCCTCCTTCGCCTTGTTATAGACGATTCTGCAACGTCAGTTACTTCGGTTAGCTTTTGTTTTTTTTTTTTTTTTTTTTCCCCTCCCTTTGTTTGCTTGTTTATTTTGTATTTGGTATGTGTTTACTTGTGTAAACTTCTTCCCTTTAGCGCCAAAATTACACTGTTGTTCAATTTCCTGCGGGATTTAATGCTGGCATGGGATCCCTGGGACTGTCTTCCAGGACAGTGCGACATATATCTGCACACAAACTTGCTTCTATTGATGCTTTAATCAACCACTTCCCTTTTTTGACGACTCTGAGACTGGACTCATTCACCATTCCCAGGAAGTTTGCTGCCAAATCCCTCATTTATTTCTGGGCAATGGACTGTAGTGTCGATTGTGACGACGTTGTTCACAATGTAAACTTTCTCCGACAAGTTCTCCACCCAAACACATAGTAGGGAAATCGGTCTTTGGAGTTAGGGTGTCCTAATTTAGAAGTTCTTCATTTGAGTTCAGCCCATTATGAATCGGGGAGTGACTATTATGGTCAGCCGACATATGAAAAAGCTGCAATTCAGGCTTGTCTTTCCTTGGCTGCACTACTCTAACATTCCTTAGCTTAATCTTTCTGGCTGTCCCAAGTTACGCAGTTTACATGCGCACACTACACTTGGAGTATATGGAGTAAAGGCGGGAGTTCCAGCAGTGAAGCAGTTGTGGCTTCCACTGTAAGTGCTTTTTTTTTTTTTTTTTTTTTTTTTTTTTTTTTTTTTTTTTTTTTTTTTTTTTTTCTGGAGAGTCGCTGCTTAGTTGGGTTGCAGGCACTGTAAAACTCCAGCAACATTCAAGCCTTTGATTTTGGCTTTTGCCACTACTTTGGAATCTCTTTATGCCGTCACTCATGTGACGGAAATTGGCTCCATTCTTGAAACAGTGCAACCCTCCTGCCAGAAGTTGAGGAATCTCACGGTTGGTTACTGGAATTATTGCCAAGCAATAAAAAGTCCCATTTCAGTAACAGCACCTTCCATATCTCGTTTGGAAATCACAGATGGTTTCTTCTTATTTGTATTAGTTTTCTCTAATTTTTACAACATCAAATCAGGTGAATACTCCCGTTATACCATCAACGTTGATAAAAATGTTCGCCTAAGTGAGCTTATACTTGCGCGAACCCCTCTTGAGGAAATCGAAGCTACTGGCCCGAAGTCATTGTATGAGTTCTTTTGTTTACCATAGTTCTCATTGTGCAGCTGTTTACAGAAACTAGTCATGAGTGAGGGTTCCTCTTTACACTCAAGAGATGCTAAGTTGTATAATATATAACGTTCAACAAGACTGACATCATTAGGCCAAACACTGCACTAGCAACCAAGATTGCAGAGCTCTCAAAACTAAGTCTGACTCATTTATCTTTGGCCCAGATTTTAGATGGTGCTACTATCGCCCCAGTCTTCACAAAAATCTGCACAAACATCTCAACTCTGGAGTTAATATCAGTAAGTGTGGGACCCAAACTCGAAGTTTCTGCACTCTCAATGCTCGTTTATTTGAATTTAAAATGCATGGATGACTTGACTATGGTCCATTTGCCAGCCAACGGTGCCTTAGTAGAAGTTTCTATTGTAGAATGTAAACACCTGAACCAAGTCAAGAATTTACTTAAGCAACCTGCTCTTGAAACTGTTACCATCTGGTGCTGCAAAAAAACAGTACCTACAGTGTGCCCAACCACCCAAACAGCTGAAGACGAAGAAGATGAGGAAACACCCACACCAACAGAAGCAACCACAACAACCGAGACTATGTTGGACCCAAAATTGTTCCTTGGTCTTTTCTCCATGCCATCTATTAAGTCTCTTCGCTTGTGCACAGGCCCAAATATTATACCTGGGGAAATCAATATGCCCGGAGCGCGGACTCTGTCTGTTGGCCCACATGTAAAGATACCAATGGACCTTGGTTCTATTGTTATTCGATGCCGGGCTCTAGTTGATTTCCAAATCCATGACAGCCCACTTAACTTCCGATTCATTCCTGAGCAACGCCTGTGGTTGCCTAGTCTATATTCAGGAACTAGGGCAGAGAAAGAACAGAAGAAAATCAAATCCCAGCTGGCACTGCCACATGGTAAAGATGACTGGACTTCAGGGCTGCACAGTGCCATATTAGACGTCAGCTTCCCAGCTATTTCAATTCAAAATGCACAAGGCTTGCGAAATGTCAGGATAATGTCAACTGCACTAAAATACCTGTCACTTGGACACTGTTCCAATTTGGAGGCCCTTGCAGTTGAGGGTGCACATTTCATAGAATTGGTATTTAAAGGGAAGTGATATCATTCTGTTAACGTCATCTTGAGGATCTTGCAGGATGCTCGCACTTATCGGAGAGTAATATAATTGATGCACTCAGAAACTCTGAAGCAACCCTTGAGGCCCTTTAGTAAACTGAGCACCTTTCAATATATATCTACTAATTCTAGTGTACAGCATTGGAGATGTTCCCCTGAGTTTCTCTGCGTTCCAACATATTATGAGTTTTCCAAAGTTGAAAACTTTTGAGGTAAAAGCATTTGTCATTTGAGGTCTAAAAATTGTGTAGTGGTGTTACACTAGGATTCCTGCTGAGTTTGTGCAATTTTCATTTCCAAGCGATTTAGTCTCCTTGCGAGTTCCTTTCCTCCATTTCAATCCCACAAACCATTTAAGTAAACTATGCCTCACTTCCAACCCCAATCCAGCACTTCCCTTTGATCAAATTTATGCCACCCTTCCGCAGCTACCTCAACTTCTATCTCTATCTCTTGAACTGTCACAGTCCTGCCTCACATCTCCCCACTTTCCTTTGCTTTTCACCTCACTCCGCAAGTGTACCTCTATTGCTACATTGTACATCAATGTCTCAGCTCTACCCCAAGAAAGTCTTCAGCCAATTTGTACCAACTTTCTCCAATCACTCAGTAACACCATTGAAGACTTCACGGTAGTTTCCGAGCCCAAAGCCACAGTGGAACCTCCACAGCCATCTGCTATTAACACCAAATTTCCCCGCTTGCGGAAATGTAGAATATTGAACTGCACAACAATCACTGGGGAATATGTCGCTGGTATTATCAATTACGCTCCAGTTCTTAAACAATTGTATCTCGATGGCTCCACTGGAATCACTTTGCAGGGATTTGAAGCTATTAAGGTGGAAGTAACAAAGTATGACTCGACTTGTCATTAAGGAGATGACTAAAAAAAATTAATATTTTCAAGGACCCCACACGGAAAGGAGTTCAAACATGGTGCCAGAGGGGAGGAGCGGACGAGGAGACCATGGTTCACATGGCGCAGAGAGGGATATGCCATTTGGGATGTGCGTGCATTTCAATTTCTTAGCTCTTTTCTAATCTTCTCCAGAATTTTGAACCTTACCCTGTAGACCAGTTTACATTCGATTCATCATGCACTCACCTAAGAACACTAAGCGTTGCAAACTGTGGTCCTATGATGGTTTCCACTGCGAATGCCCTTGCAAATGTTCTTGACAAGTACTTTTCCCTCACTTTGTGGGGCAAAAATTCTAAGCTTCATACCTAGGTTTATAGTAAGTGAGGAGTCAAGAGCTAGCCACCGTCAAGCTTTGACAACTTACCAAAAACCAATTGCAGACCAGGTTTGGCAACCCCTAATTTCTTTTCCGCTGCCGAAATAACATAAATCAGTGGGAAAAGATAAGCCAGGAGGCACACCGCTCAATGGACGAGCAAAGAAGCCAAGGCATCCGCGCCGGGCTCGAGCGTTCTGATCCCACTGAATTCGCCAGCCCCGAGGCTCTGCCAGATTCGACGATAAACAAGTGCCTGTTTCTGTACACCGCACCCAAGATCGTGGCACCAAAGCCCGCCGCTTCCTCCCCCTCCAAATCCGCCGCGCCTGCCAAATCGACCAAGGAGAAGGAAAAAAAAAAGACAAGGAGGTCTCTATTCAGCCGCAAGAAGACACCCCCGCCGGCACAAACAACAGAAGAATCTCCTGCAGAAACAACGGAATCGACATCAACAGAAGAATCTGCTGCAGCAACACCAACGGCAACGGCGGCATCTCCGCAACCCATAATGTCTCCGTTTGCACCTGCAGATGGCAGGCATATAACCAAGAGGCTGCATGCTCTCACTCGTTGCCTTGCGCCTGACACCTACACATACCCAGTCATTGGAATGCGCAGCACGACTACTGGTTACGGCTAATTTTTCGCTGTTCTATTTCTAAATCGAAAAACCTGCATTGCACGAAATCATTTTCTTATTTTGAGTTCCGGAAATCTTTTTTTTTTTTCCCTTCGTCTTTTTTGATCGGCGTCGATACAGCAAGCGCACAAAGGCCGTAGATCCGTAATCACGAGAGATCCACTGTTTCCACAGTACGGAGGTGACTCTGTTGGCAAAACGAAGATCCGCTCTGCCCGTGAAGTCATAGGACCAAGAAAAACCACTTCGGACATAATAACACCAAACACCACACAAATGGCATCACAAACGACGCCAACACCAACTCCGACGACGAGTACTACAACGGCCTCGTCCTCAACTACCACAGCTACAAGCACTACTACAGTCTCGTCTCCGAGCCAAGGGGGAGTGGCACCGGTGTCGAATACACAGAAACGATTGCTTCATTTGGACGGTAATTATAATGCTCATATTCAAAGGTTGAATATCATGTTGAAACCAACCCTACAAAAAACACATAAAGTTATCGAGGGAAGAAATCTTTCTGCGAGGTTGAAAGGCACCGCAAATCCTTATGTCTCTCTGTGTGTTTTGCCAATTGGGCAAAAGGCTCAACGCTTCAAAACTCAGAACATAAAGAAAACCTTGGTATCCTCATCTTTGTTTATTGACTGGTTTAATGAGCTGCAGGATCCAGTATGGACCCAAAACTTTCAAATGTACAAAAAAATATACCCTAATATCAATTCACTTTTTGAGTAGCCCTCTTGATGACACCTCGAGAGAGATTGAATTAGAGGTTTTTCATCACAATATTATGTCAACTGCAGTTCCAATGGGACTTGTGAGACCTCTTCCTCCTCATGTCTTCTTTATTAGATATAAGAAGTAACACAGGCAACCAACAAAACTACAAGGTAACAGTGCGAATACAAGATCTTACAGCAATAAGGCGTGACCAGTGGTACCCTCTCTCAAAGAGGAGAAAAGAAGATCAACCTGTATCTGGAGACCTTCATTTGGGTAAATGGCGTCTAGCAGAGTGGCCTAATATAATGTTTTCATAAGGTTTGAGGTTGGCAAAGATAGTTGAAAGTACAAAGCCCCCTCCCAAAGAACCAGTACCAGAAAAACCTCCTGGTCAGTTTTATCTTTTTGCCCTGTTCTTCTTATCATGTTTACTAACTACAGGGACTCTGACAACGGTTACTGATGAAACTGATCCACCTACAACCACCACTGTGACTTCCTTTCCATTTCGTTTCATGTAATTCTCTGATACTGTACCAGGACAAAGGCACTGATAGAACCAAGTCCAGACCAGTGGATAGTGAAAGTACTGATACAACCTCAAATCCAACTTCCACACCACCAAAATCTGTCACACCACCAAAATCTATCACACCACCACGAACTAGCAGTATGAACCATTTTACATGCAACTCAAATCAACATAATTTCAGAAACTGTAAGGCCTATTGTTCAAAAAGAGCCTGTGATTCACTTAAGAGGCTCTAGGACACAGGGTGAAAATGTATGGCTTTGTCTTCCCTCTCCCTTTAACTGAAGGGAATGCCTGTTGAAGGTGTTAGTTGATTGTTTCTTTGTAATAAGTCATGGCGATTTTTTATCAGAACTTGAGGAGAGGCTTCATTCAGGTCCTCCCTATTCCCGAGCATTTTTTTTTTTTTGTCTGACCTCAACGAAAGGAGAGCAAAAAATGGATCCTTTAAGTATGACCTACAGTCCAATCATCACACAGTATCCTGAAATGAGCGCAAAAGATTTTTCTGCTGGTCTGTGGCTAGTATGGTTCCTTGCTACCATTCCTCGTCTCACTTTTTTGCAAGTTCTGTCTCCCGGAAGGTGTAAAATTGCACAGAAAATGTCCATCACCAACTCTAAATACTGTGGTACTGACGGCGGTTGATGGCAGGAGGTCTGTTTTGAGTAAGTAGTATGTAGACTTATTTATTACAGAAACTATGTGACCTGTCTTACTTTTTTCGAGCCACTCGCAAAGGAACTTGTAACAGAACTTATACAACATGGGGGGTAGAAACACAAATTTTGTGAAACTATTTATTTATTCGACTTCAGGAAAGCCCCTCCTAAGCCAGTTCCCGAATTCTTTGTTCCCAAGTGTTTCTGCCTTTTTTCAAGATACACTTTTTATTCTTTTTTCAGGTATAATCTGTTCCACAATTACTTTCTACATTTGTCACTCATTTTTCCAAGGCAGTGGCTTAAAATGTTTTATAATGCATACCTTCACCCACCTATGCCACTTGATATTTTTGTAAATCATGTACTGTTTAAAGGTTTTCTTTTTTTTTTTTCTCCTCTTCCCCTCCAATTTGTGGTAACACTCTCAAGTACCACCACCCACCCCTGGGCGCCATCCAATATGCATACAATATACACAAGGACAGGAAATGACCATTAGTTTACCACCTATTGGTGATTTGCCTGCAATTGATGTACATTTTCTCATCTCGGGAGTTGTGAAATTTTTTCTTCTAAATTTCTTTTTTTTTCTTTTCTCTCCAGGCTCCTCTACTTCTTTTATTCCGGTGTTTAAAAATTGACTCCGTTTTAACACTCCTTGGCTGCTTGATGTTAGAAGAGAAAGTTCTTCTTATTAGCAAGTAGTTTCTAAAACCCAGTATTTGGGAGACTTATTGACTCAAATAGGCACAGTGCACTCCTTTTTTTTGTGGCGGAGTCTATCACTTCTTTAATGTTTCCTTTCAAGTGGCTCCACGTCTATGTGCCACTACTTCCAGAGCAGCTCTCTGGATTCATGTGCTCACCAACACCATTCTTAATTGGGGTCACTTCTGACTTAACTGAGAGGGAACCCGAAATACAAAAGGTTTTGCTCACAATCACAACATTTTTTTTACAAAAATCATACCAACATCATCCAGGAACTGGTGATATGCAATCTAGACACTGGCACCCTGTCTTTACCCCAACCTTTGCCCTGTTGGCCACAACCTGAATTCACCTTATTAAGAGAACGTATGCTTATTCAAATTCAGGCTATTTATGCTCAGTCTGGTACACAGAGTTGGACCAAGTGCTTCTACCAAATATTTGCAATTGTGAAAACATCTTCCCAGTACAAGTGCCAAACTCTTTTGACAATCACTTGATCCAAATAGCGTTCTTCGCTTTTTTCACATCAGTTTTCAAGTTGAAGATCATCTTTCAAGGGGGAAACACTAATTTTCTACTAGAGACTATAAAAAATACTACTTGTATATTCGTATTATCCCGAAGCCATTAACAATATTCGATAAGAAGGCATTCCTCAAATCAAGACCCGATTGCACTGTATCATTTCTTTCGTGGATTACCCTCATCATTTCACTAGAAATTCATGGAACGGTTTGTGGATACACAGTCCTTCTCCGTTTTTCTTGAAGGACACTGTGGACTTGAACCAAACATCTTCGATGATTGGATTTTATCTGGAGTTCATTCACCGTCTCTGATGGAAATTGCAGAATCAGTTGCACCAAATAGAACACACAGTGGAGTTCCTGTAAATAGACATGGCAGGCATCCAATAGTAATTCCCCCGCCGCGAGATGCAGCAGGTATTTCTCAGGACTTAGATGGCGAATAAACAAATACTTTCAGATGAACCTACAACCACTTCATACTCTAGTCGGTCTCCCACACGTTATAAGGTTCTTTCTTCAACTACCGCTGATTGGTTTGTAATTCCCCTTAGATGCGATTTGCACCATCTGAGGATCCTTCAAGTGCAAGCAGTTTCTTTCCCCTCTCATAAAACACTCTTAAAGTAGCTTCTAGGTTCATCTGCCTTGCAGAGTTCTATCTCTGTGCTTCCTCTTATAAATAGTGCAATCTCCTATTTTTTTCGAAAAGATCCCCTTCTCGAGGGTCCACCTTTTTCTCAAACAGGTAAGTGACCATGAAGAAGCACCTTAATCTGAACCTTCCTAGACACTTCGAAACTCATTGACAGCTTCAAGCAGCAATGCAATAGACTGTCGTTTGGCCAATCTCTTATAACAAGCCAGTTCCAATCAGTTAATCGGTGTTTACTCTTAAAACGTAATAACGTGAAAAGGATCCTCCTGGCAGAGTGTCGGAAAAGAGCTTTCAATTGTTGGTTGAACTTGTTACTGCTGCAATTTCAGAGGCTGTAAAAGAAAAGGTTTGAAGCAACCACTCCGGATCAAAGTCACGGAATTCCTTCTAGGATGTTGAGACAGTACAAATATTTCTAGATCAAATTTTACCTGTCTACCATCGCCTTAGAGATTCCCAAGAAGAATTTTTAACAGTCTCTCTCATCTTTTCTGTATAATCTCTAATGTCTCTGACCAGGCACGGCTGAGAAGTAATCAAATGTGGAAAAATCTTATGTTTTGGGAAGAACTCTTCTTCAGTAAACAGATTTTTTCACGCAACCTTTCTCACTTATTCGGTCAGATCAAGCTGCTGACAAGTGCAAAAAGTTGTACAGAAGTGACATCACGGCTGCATTACAAGCAATTGACAGTCTTTCAGCAGAGGAAAAAGCTTGTTATATTGAAAAAGAGCGGGACACTATTTTTGACTTGATAAACTCTCTTGGTTAGTTCCGAACTACAACAACTTATTTAGCTCGTGAGTAGTCACTTACATCGTCCAGTGTGCAAAATGAATGAATTATCTGTTTCCGTTGCCATGTTGAAGAAGTACTAGCACACAATTACAAACAAATAATCACCAACTTCATTCAGATTTGTGTTCAAAATGGGAATCTCAACTTCGTTAGACGAGGAGCGCTCCAGCAGGCTACAACTTCTGACAAAAGATTTACCAGCTAAAGTTGAAGATACTCATGTGGTGTGTCACCCAAAAAGAACTAATCTCTTCATCCTCATTTTTTTTTTCTTTTGCTGTAGGAGGACGATAAGGAGGATCTTCGATCAGTACTCTTTCCCCTTTTGGCTGGTTTTCTTTAATTGATTTCATAGAACACATTTGTCTCTGTTGGTTCCTCCCAAAACCGTCCGGGTGAATGGTGCTTGTCCCTCTCCTCATTTATGGATTCCAGCAATGCTAAGGTCACAAATCGTTCTTGGGAACTTCCTCCTTACCAGTAGTAGCCTTGGATGACAACAGTGAGAAACATGGGAAAATTTTTAGCAAAGCCAAAAAGACTAGAAACTGCAAACGCCCTTACTGGGTATGACCTATTTTCATCAACATTTTCTGTGTCCTTAATCTGTTTTCTTTCAGACCTTCCCAAGAATTGTTTACACTCCATGCTATTAAAGCTCACGAACAACCGGCATTATGTGTAATTCAGCACCCAGTAAGACTACTTGCCACTGGTGGATGTGACCATACTGTAAAATTATGGGTACTGAATTTCTTTCAAAACAAACCCTTACAATTCGAAGAGTATACAAAACAAAAATCTCATCACTACATTTACCGAGCACAGAGGTTAGCTTCCGTGTCTGTAATTTCTTTTTACCAGAAGTAGACTGGGTAAATTGCCTCGATTGTGATCCTGGCAACAACCTCATAATTAGTGGATCATATGACAAATCAATCATTGCGTGGGACACTGCCAAACTTCATCTCTCCAGGACATTTAAAGGGCATAAGGTAGCCAGAACAATTCAACTCGTGTAACTGGAAGTACATTCATTACATCTAGGGTCCTGTGAGTTGCTTGCTTTTCTCCGATAATTTCATTCTGAGTGCTTCTCTTGATCGCAGTATAATCATGTGGGATTACAGGTTACAAGTTGTCAATGTTTCGTAGTCTCACCTGCGCAGGAGTAAGAAAAACGTAGCACGCTACAAGGGACACCAAGGAGGCATATGTTGTCTCCATTTTGATGGAGAATGGCTTACCAGTGGCAGCAGAGACTCAACAATTGGGTAAGGGAAAAAAATATCCTACTTCCAAAAATTAAGGTTTGCAAAGTGTCTGGAATGTAAGAAGTGGGTGTGTCCATGGACTTTTTGAAGGCCACACCGATTGGGTACAGTGCATCACTACAAGTGAAGCCTCTATTTCTACTGGAGGGACAGTAAAACAAATGTTGCTCAGTGGAAGTAGTGATTGTACCCTTAAAGTATGCATACTTCACTCGTATTTGTGTCTGAGTTAAGAAAAGATGTGGGATATTGCATCCAAAGAGTGTGTTTGCACACTCAAGTCCCATACTGGAGCAATTAATGATGTACACTGGGATTCTACAAACCAAACCATTTACTCAGCAAGTTCCGACTCGACTGTGAAGGTTTTTTCTCCCCTATTTCATGAGGACGGAACCAAGTTACGCTTAGGTCTGGTCGCCTCTTGAAGGCCAACCCCATAAATGGGTAAACTCAACGACGTTAGAGGGGCACTCTGCCGCCGCAACACATCTCGTACCGTTCGCCAGCAAGTTGTTTCCTGCCAACTTCTCTTGTACCAACACCAAACTAGATTTATCGTGAGCGGTTGTGTAGACGGCTCTGTCACCGTCTGGGACAGAAAAACACCAGGTGCAAGGCCACATGCACTCCGAGGTCACCATGACCGCATCACCTCAATGAGGTTCATCTCATTTAACTCTCAAAATTGGTACCAACACCCCACAAACAAACAGGTCCAACAAGAGCAGCATTGTTTCCGTAGGTTGGGATTCAATGCTCAACATCTGGGAATACAACCCCTCAGCCTCATCACTGTAACTCACATATTCTGACTGTACATTTAGTCTTTTTTTGTAACATTGTGTACTACACCGTTTTTTTTTTGGACGTAACAAACAAACCCAACAACCTGCCCACAAAATGGTGCGTACAACTCCTTCCTTTGTTGTTTGATTGAGGACTGGCTTCAACAACATACGTCCTAGAGCTGGGCGTGATGAACCATCACTGGCAAGTGCTTTTCCGAGTAATTAAATTCCTGTACAAACGGAAAACCACGCCGAACGACCGTGACGATGACAACAACGGGCGATTGTGCCGTGGGTTTGTCCCGTCAGCCACAACGTACATTTATGGCCACCCTTCGGCCCAATTATGGGACAAACTCGTTGAGAGAGTTTGGCGTAAAATCGAGGGTGCACCGATCTCGGCCGATGTGGGAGCACGGCGCGGTGTGTCCCCACAATTCCTAGGCACCGGGAGACAGTGGCTGGGTGTGAGGCGACGCAATAGCCACATACAACAACCCCACCCCCCAACACGTGCACTAGCCAGGTTACAATTCACGCACGGTCCCACAATCGACTTTGACTGTGTGGCGATCAGAGCGGCGGTCTCCATGGCACTACATGCACACCGTAACATACGGGCTCTTGCTGAACGTCGCTTGGACAACCTACGGAACATTGTTGGGCGATGAATTTTCTTGATGATCAAGATCTACTCCGCAGTCTTCCTTGGAGCCTGATCTCCGAGTCTGACGGAAGTGGAAGACCCACCAGTATGCGGTGATTGCCAGTGTAAGTCTCAGAGTCTATTCAATTGTACGCACAACTGGGCGGAGCAACTGTAACAGTTGCCGTTTTGGCAGGCGTCACCTTTCTTTTCGCAGTAATTATCCCTCCCCCAGATTATTTAAACCAAAAATTTTAACAAACCCAAAACCAAAACCAAAACCAAAACCAACCAAAGTGACACGCACGCGAGCGACGGCTACTTTGCCGAAACGCGAACCCGATATCGCTCCTCGATGCACATGTGAAACAGGTACACATACCGATCTCTCGTGTCGTTTTTTCCCCCCTTCGTTGTTTTCGTCGTCGTTTTGCTCACCCACGTGTGTTGGTTTCGCTAACTCGAATCTTTAGCAGGACACAGTCACTCCCGATGATGGGACCGTGCACGCGAGGACGGAACAACGCCGTCACGATGATCACGCTGCCTCGAACACATCTACCTTCATGAACTCCAATCACGCACAAGCAACAATCAACTCATCCACTACCACACGGCCACCTTGGCTACCCGTTCCAGCTCAACAACAATAACCAACCAACAACGGCCACCACGTTTCTTGAACACAAAAATATTTACCCCACATGCAATCAATTTAACACAAAACCCCTCGGATTTCATCATAATACACCACAACCGCCACGAAAAGAAGATGAGGCGCAGTGTCTGGGCAGCACCCCAACGCATCCCATAATCCTACCTACGAAGAAAATACCACCCAAAAGACAACAACAAACGCAAGGTATAATAGACCAAGCAAGCAAGCTCTCATTCTTCCCATTGTACATTGCATTTTTCACACTTCAACAGTCTGAGCCGCCGCTATGGAGAGCGTGTTTACTTATGAGGAAAAAAACGGCAAGTGGCACTTCATGTTTGTTAAGTTTTAAATGAAATGTGCAATACGAAGACTGAGAGCTTGCTTGCTTCCATCATATGCAGTCAGTGCCACCACATAGAGCCTCCAATACCACGCCATCCTCCTCATCCTCCCCGATTTTGGCAAAAGGTTTGTTCCTTCCATTCCAGCAGTTCCTTCCATTAAATATGTGTTCCAACTCAATAATAATTTGCTCTCACAAACTCCACACTCTATAGCTAGCTAGTAGCA
>JAHLWZ010000882.1:0-61341 GCA_020536535.1 Pelomyxa schiedti | reverse complement strand
GAGGAAGGGGGGGAGGTAGAGGGCGAGGGCGAGGGGGAAAGGGGGGCGCAAGAGGACTGGAACGACGAGGAAGACGAGGATGAGGCCGAGTCTGATGGTGATGAGGACGGCGCGATCGCTGAAGATGGACCGGCTGTCCCTAGCGAGCATGACCAGGAGCAGGGCGAGAGTGAGGATGCCGAGGACGACGGTGACGATGACGATGACGATGAAGACGGTGACGATGACGAAGAAGGGGGCCAGGATGTCACTCACCTACGGCGGGTACGTAAGCAATACAACTCTCAATATAACAAGGCGGTGCAGAGCCGAAGACAACTGCCAGTGGGTTGGGAGCAAAGGAATTTCGACCTCCAGGTTGAGGAAGAAGAGATTCTCGAAGAGGAACTGGTTATGCAGCTGCAATCGCTGAATGAGGACTACGGCCGAATAAAGGAGGAACTCAGGCTGGAGAAACAGAGGAACGAACAGCTCACACTGCAACTGCAGGAGTTGAAGAAACAACCACATGCTCAGCCACCACAACAACAGCAGCCACTGCAATCAAAACCACCCTCCTCCTTCCATCAACAACCGGTGTGGGATTCCGTTCACCGAGTACGACCTATGTTTCTTGGCTCGTTGTCCCCTGTCTCTGAAGTTGAGGCGTTATATGAACTGACCACAAAGCTGCTCTCCAAAGTAACGCCCGCTGCAGAAGAGTTGGAGCACTTGGAAGCGACTTTGGGCGAACTGCAAGAACAAGTAGCACGTCGAACAGAAGATATGCAAGAACTCCAGGAATTGCGTGAAGCACTATCAATCAAGTTTAGGCACTCTGAAGAACACATTCATCAACTCCTCGGCACCACACTCACTACAGACAGTAGTGAGACTGACATCCACGAGGCAAGCGAACGCATTACATGTCTGATACAAAAACTGCTGAGTAGGGTTCCTGGGACCTCTGTTCCAAGTATGCCAAAAGAAGGTATGTTAAATTCCATTTGATGCTTAGTATTAATGTTGGCAGATCGCCTACTGTGCCGTTTGAAGCCCACATTGCATTCAAAGCTGACAAACCTACCACAACTTCCATCCCTGTCATCGCTAATTCGTTGTCTTGATGAAATTAACACTCTGGATGTAATTGAGTGCGAAAATCTACTGTCTGTATACCCTGAGCCGATGCACAAGGTATTTGAAGAGCAGTTCTGCGCATCAGAGTTCGCAACTTTGCATGCATCTTGCGAAAAGATGAATGAGAAATACTGCCAAAGTTACTCTCTCGAAATGGCTCTGCAAGGCAAAGACAGCTTCCTCTCTTTGGATGACGTTCACAAGAAACTAGCAGCAATGCTACCCATTGCCCAAAAAAAGCTAATGTTACTTTCAGTCAAGAAGCAGTCATCAAATTTGACACCTGACATGATGTGCATAGTATGCTCCAGCAACCCCCGCAATGTACGGTTTCATCCCTGTGGTCATGGAGTGCTTTGTTCCACGGTAAGAATGAAGGGAATTCACCCTATATCATTCACCCACATAACTTCCATCTAACTGTGTTTAGTGTGCGCAACGTGTAACACATTGCCCATTCTGCAGAGAAATGATCCAGGAAAGACAGAAACTCTTCCTTTGACTCTTGTTCAAGAACTTACGTTCCCTAACATTACTCAGTAGCAGCTGTTTGTACTCTAGATTTTTCACCATTTACAGGCTCCACAACACACCTCACTGTGTCCCTTTTTTTTAAAAAAAATCGTGTTAATTAATCGATCAAGTTAAAAGCATTTGACACCTCACACTCTTTGGTCTTGCACATCAGCAGGCTTCCACAACCTTTATTCAACTGAGGAAAAACTGGTGGGGCTAAAAAGCAACCGTTTTGTGAAGGAAAATCACTGAGGCGGGTAGGGTAGGGTTGAATGGCGGCCTCCCAGGCAAATGAAACGAACCCACTGCTGGGTGCACCAAAGGGGAAGAAGATACACAAGGTGATGCTTGCGGGCGGGACATGTACCGGCAAGACGTCCTTTTTGGACGTCATTACGACGAGGGTGTTTGTGCCTGCCCGCCCAACGACCAACGTTTGGCCTCCTCCCTTCCACACACACAACACACAACACAACACACAACACACAACAAAGAAGCCACTCCTGGTTTGCACTTACTACTGGAAATCAAGGGGGCGGATTGTAAAATGCACACAGTTGAACTGCTTGGGAAACCTGTGTTTGTGCAGCTGTGGGACCTTGCAGGTTTGACTACGCACTTGTCACGTTCTGAACGGGAACAAACACCTTTTCTTAGGGCAGGAGAGATACAGAGCTGTCTCAGCTGTATACACTACCACACTGACTGATGTCTCAATCTTGATTTTTTTTTACTAGGCGCATATGCAGGGTGCTGCTGGCGTTTTTATTTGTTTCGATATTTCCGACCCATCATCATTTGACGATGTGCAGAACTGGAAACACCTCGTTGATGCTGAATCTATCAGACAACATAAGTCTATTCCATGCTGGCTCCTTGCTAACAAGGTCTTTCTGCCAATAGCCATCTTACTAAATTATCTTTCACACGCACAGCTGTGACATAACTTCTTATAGTGTGACTTGAAAGACCACTGTAAAACCAACGAGGAACTTGAGAATTTTTCAAATGAACACGAATTCAGTGGCTGGTATCTCCTCTGTGTTCCCTCTTGCCTCTCAAACAAAACTGAGGTCACTGTGCAGTGCTCGGGATAATTTGGGACTGGATGCTGCTTTGGAAGCCCTATTGACAGTCATTATAAACAGTCCCACAAAGAAGGATAACACTACAGAGAAGGGGCTTACTCCAATGAGTGAAAACAATCACCCATGCTGCAACTGTTGAGACAGTTGTATTTTAATACCTTTGGCTTACTTATTATAAATGCACTTAGAAATCTTTCTTTCAAGGTCACCACATTTAGTGTGTTTGCATCCAGCTTCAAGAGCTCAATTTGCCAACAGCCAATTCGTCACACCACAAGGGAGACTACCAAATCAATAGAAAGAACAAGGCACCAACCGGGTTGCAATACTGGCGTACGCAATTCCAAATAAGGAACTCCAGGCCGTCTTTACCAAAGTTTGCTGTAGTGACAGTCAGGGCCAAGAACGCGGAAATGCGAATGTGAAACGGTGAAAATGGACGTTTCGTGGACGCGGTTTAGCGGTTAGGCACATCTAACCGCTGGGTTGATTATTACCGCGAAAAACATCAACCAATGAAAAAAAAACAGGTTTTTAAGCTTCGAAACTAAACACGAAAAAATAAAATAATAACCAAGTGGTTCCCACACAGTGAGGGAACTAAACAAAACAAAAAAAAACAAGAAGGAAAGATCATTGTTGGCACTGAGGAGTTGTTTGTTTCTCTGGGCAATTGTGAACTGTAAGACAGTGTGACCTGACTGTTGCCAACAGAAATGACCGACGTAATGAGAGCTGTTGGTCCTTTTATATTGGACAAGAACCTTGGCGAGGGCGCCACAGGTAGAGATATTGTTTTGTTTCTTTTGTTTTATTGGTTGTAGTAGGGATGGCGTTTGCGTTTTTTATTATTATTATTATTCTCGATATGACTTTGTGCACTAGGGAAGGTGAAACTTGGCTTTCACAAAGACAAGTATGCTTATCTACGAAGTACCAATAGATTTCCCACATAACTGTACAGTGGGTCGAAGGTAGCAATAAAAATTGTGAAGAAGGGGATATTGGAGGATGTACAAATTCTCAAGAAACTGGAGAGAGAGATTGCGTCACTGAGGATTTTGGACCACCCACATGTCCTCAAGTTGTATGAAGTATTTGAGAACTCGACATATTTGTATGGCTTCAAATTCTTTTTTTTTTTCCCCTTTGTTTCTGTTATTAAGTGTGTAATTTTACACAACAGATTTTTGGTCACAGAATACGCTCCAGGGGGAGAACTCTTTGACTACATTGTAAAAAGAGGGACTTTAGGCGAGGGAGATACATTGAGGCTATTCCAACAGCTGATACATGGAATTGATTACTGCCATTCGCATTGCATCTGGTATAAACAAATATTTACACTCCAGTTAAATCCAACTGATCAAACTTCAGCCATCGGGATTTAAAACCAGAAAATGTGAGTTTACTGATTACTTTTCATACTCTCTACCTTACACCTGAATAGCTACTTCTGGATTCCAACCTCCAGTTAAAGATTGCTGACTTTGGTATGGAAATTTCATTCGCGCGCTCCTAGGTATCTTACTTGATTTTCTAGGAATGGCAACAGCCATGCGAGAAGGATCCCTGTTAAGCTCTAGTTGTGGGTGGGTAAAACGTCATCATCCCTCGTTTTAATTGAAATAGGTCTCCGCACTATGCCTGCCCAGAAGTTGTCAAGGTGAGAATATTTTGAATTTTCTCTCTTATCTTATTCCCTTCCAGGGAATTAGTTATGAAGGAAGGCCTGCTGATATTTGGAGGTGTGCTCCTCTAGTGAAAACTTTTTCCTTCTCCAGTAACTTTATTCTATAGCTGTGGAGTAATCTTGTTTGCTTTAGTAACTGTGGGCACCTATTCTCACTTTGATGAGTACTAATGGCACATTAGGGAAGACTTCCATTTGACGATGAGACAAACAACATAAGAGTAGTGCTAAGAAAGGTATTTCCTTCGCATGTGCACCAAAAACAAACACGGACCGAAAACAGGTCAAAGACGGAACCTATTCGATTCCACCATTTGTGCACCGGGATATCAAAGATTTGATTCAGAAAATACTTGTCGTGGAGCCGACACAACGTATTTCCATTAAAGGGATTAAAGCGCACCCATGGTTTCAGTCAAACTTAGCCTTAATGTATTGCCAGCCCTATGATGATATATGTGATGAGGTATCCTTTGTGTTTATACTACTTGCTTAAACCTTACTCTCAAAAGGGTTATCCTATTCCACTCCGGGAGATAGATAAAGAAATCGTAGTTACCCTTGAGTCGTTAGGCCTTGGAACAAAGGAGACCATTACTCAGTGCCTGCTGTCGAAACAGTACTGTAGATATTGTGTTAAATAAATCATCACCTCGAAACATAGGGGTAATCAGCAACGCGCTTGCTATAAAGTACTGCTATACAGAAAGCACAATCCAGTTGCAGCATCGCCGTATCTTATCCTTCTTTCTTTTTTCCACTTAGACCATCAAAGAATGGTTCCGACACCAGGACTAAGATCGCGATCACTTAGTAATGGCGAGGCCCCGAATTTGTACCATTTCCACTCAAAATCTCAATACCACACTCACTCCGTCCTAGCAAAGCGTCAGATAAAACAAGCAAACCGGGTTTTCCCCGAGTGGACAATACCAACTGTCTTTGTAGTTCATCTCCACCTCCTCCGAATTCCAGAGTCAGTGTACTATCACCTCCAGAGAGTCGTCATAGTGCCTCCTCTACCATTGTGGAACCATCTACTCCTCTTTCTGCTAGACCGAAACCAGTTGTCCATATCCCAACTCTTCAATTCCCTGTTCTTTCTCACCAACAGCCATCGCTGTTGTCACCCACATCTCCAAACGATGTGTCTCCGCACAGCCTACTATCTCCAACCTCACACACTGTACTATCTCCCACTTCACACAATTTTCATCACACATCAAGCTCCTCTTCATTTGCCACGCCAGGGACCCCAAGGTCTCCAATAACTCCCTCAGTTACACCAAGCACAATTGTACCAAATATTAATATGTCTACCTCCCCCCGCTCACCACTTTCTGACTCTTCCGCTACTACATCCAACGAAACATCACCAGGAATTGTACAACAACTTACAGTGCCCAAATTAGCACCCTTCAACACTTCCCCACGGGAAATGCAACTTTCTCCGCAATCTGCTTCAACATATCGTAGAACCTTACTCTGTAATATTACTCCAGAGCATTTCAGTTCAAGCAACACTCCGCCTCTATCATCCGCGCACCCATTCGCCTGTATTTCCAGCACAAATACCAGTACCACCAACACAATACCACCCAGTACCACTCCGCCTCCATCTCCGCCCTTATCCTGCCTCGCTGCCTCAGTACACATCCACACACAAGTTCACCCCACGAACCAGCCGGCAACATCCTCACACCTGTCCACAACAGCCACTCCGTTCTCCACCTCCGTGTTTTCTACCTCGCCCCAATTCCACCCTGCACCTCCCCCTATGCCCATTGCCTCCCCAACTCAAGTCCACCCACCACTTTCGGTCATTCCTGGATCCCCTCCCAGTTCTCGGTCCTCTCAGATATCTCCTCGCCATTTGCAGCATTACCTTCTTCCAACTTGCCCTCCTTTGTCACCAGGAAGGAATGGCAGCAATACTACCCCAGTTTCCGCCCCAGGTTCTCCATTGATTCCCAGTACAGCACCCTCATCACCTCCCCAAAGTCCTTGCAATCTCAACAAGTGCATCAAGCGAACAACCCTGGAAAGTGACCATGCCTCATGTGATTCGCCCATCATAGCATCCAGGTGTGACTTCGTACATTAAAGTCTTTTAACCTAATATTTCTGTTCTAATCCGAAAACAAACAAACACAGCCCAGCCCACCGCTCCTTTGTGTCAAGTATCTTCCAAAGCGGAGCAAGGCAGCAGAAGGTCATGCAGTTCCTCAGCAACAAACGGACCCTGGACATCATTGCGGAGCTTGAGAGGTATCTTGAATCCCTTGGCATAAGGTGCTCTGTCTCCTCTGGCGAAATGATGACAGGAAGCTACAGCACACTGGAGGGTGTGTGGAGAGCCCCTTCCCTTCTTTAAATATATCTCTCCTGTATTTCCAATTTAATTTATCTCACTTATTTTCTCCCACCCAGGAACCTCCAGCGTTGATTTCGTAGTCGAAATTGTCAAACCACCCACATCACCAAGACCCTCTGACACCCCACCAAACATCAACAACGCCAACACCACCAACAATAGCAACAGCAGCAGCAACAGCAACAACAACAACAACCAGCAGCAACAGCAATCACCACAACAACAGCAGTCCCCACAGCAAACAACACAGTATCTTCAAGTACCAGCACAGCAACAGCCCGGACAGATGTCACCCAGATGTGGGTCGCCACCCCCGACGCCAACATCGTCCCCTCGGTCGCACAGGGCGACGCCGCCTGGGGCTTCTCAGGTGTTCTTTAGGTATGTGTCTGGCGACCTGGCTCTGTACAGTGATATGTGCTCCGTGCTGCTCAAGGAGATCGACTTATGGGAACACTGATCAGGCACATCACCCACCAACACACCTTGGCACCCACAAACATCCACCCATTCTCTCCGCTTAATTTCTCCTCAAATGTTTTTTTAAAATTATTCTGTAGCTATGGCCTTGTGCCTAATACGAACTTGTTTTTCTTTTTCTTTTTTTTTTTGTTGTAATTCAGGCAAGAAGATATGATGAATAATTCTCAGTGCCACTTGGCTCGGGATTTGTTCATTGTCAGTTCACTTAGAGACCGTAATTTTTCTTTCTGTGTTGAGTGTAAGTTTGGAAGTGAAGCATTATTGTGAGTGCATACCCGAGGGACTCGGATGGAACTCTGGGGACAAGAGAATCGTTTCTTTGAGTGGATGAGGGCGAGGATGGCTGGTTGTTGAATTGTTGCGGTTATTGGTTGTTGCGGTATTTGTACAGGATAAGGTCTAGTGGGAAGGCCGGCTGCATGGAGACTGTGTGTATCTTTTGTTGGAGCAGCGGCGGAACACGAAGTAATAATTGCTGTTGCTGCTGCAAGTGTTGAAGGTTTGACAAGTGTCGGTGCTTGGTTGGATACCGGATTTCTTGTTGAAATCCCGGTCAGTTTTGCATTGATTGGCTTTTGTGTTGTGGTGGCTGTGGTAGTTGTTGGAGGTTGATTTGGCTCAGTACTTAGCTTTTGTTGGTGTGATGCTGTGGTTGTCACTGCAACAAATTTGACACGCTTTGCTGGAGAAAATCTGGATTTGTGAGTACTTTGTCTCTGCTTGTCATGGTGAAAAAAGTTCTTGCTACCCATCCTCCTTGAAGGTGAGGAGGGTGACATAGGCTCTCGTTGTATTGGGACTTCAACTTCGTTTGCACTTGGGGCAAGGGAAGAAGGTGGTTCTGTGGGATCCATCAAGTCATAGAGTTTCACTGGTTGAAAATCTAATTCCTCAGAGGATGATACTGTTAGCATCCCCAAAATAACCTTCTCAAGATCGAATGTTATCCAACTGTGGTCTAGGATGAAACTTAACTACACATAAAAAACCGTAGGCAGACCTTTGGCTGTATGTAACAGGTACCGTGCTACTGCCGCAAGTGTGCTGCAGTTGAGGTGTTGTTTACAGATTTCAGACAGGTAATATTTTTCCAAGTCGTCCCACAAACCTAGCGGCAGGGTAGGTTTCTGGCATGACAAAGAGTGTGCAGCTTCAGCAAGTTGACACAATTCCATGCCTGAAAGTGTAAGAAAACTTACAATTCATGGGGTAGGTACCTTGTTCTTGCGCCTGGTTGATCAATTGAGTGCATACATCATAAATCTGGTGAACTTGGAGTAGGGCATCATTTGAAGGGATTGTAGAGGTATCTTCACTTTGAGAAGAGGGGTCAGTGGCAGTGATAGTTCGCCAAGAAGACAACTCGGTTGTAATTGATGATGTGAGTTGGTGGTTGGTGGACGTGCACTTGGCAAGTGCATCTTGTAATTTTTTTACTAACAGATCTGTTGCTGAAGTTCGAGGAGGATCTTCGTACTTCGCCATTCTACTACCTACACAGGATTACCAAGTAAAGAGAGAGATTGGAAACAACCTTCTAATCGCTGCTCAAGATGTTGTGAGTGCAATTTCGCTTTTCTCAGTTGTTCACTGAGGTCATCAACCATCATTTGATACTGGCGGGGGCTTAACTTTGGTGCAAGTATTGTCCTGGAGACCTTGGTTTTGTGCAATTTATTAATTTAGAACAGATGGACGATTGTAACCTGGACTTTGATCTCTTTTGTTCTTTTTGCGTATTCCAATGTATTGAAACTGTCTTCTATAGATCTACTTGCCGGACTAACATTAGCTATCATGACTGTGCGGCAATTTCCTCCAAGTGAATCCTTAAAGTTGGTAGGGAAAGAGAGAACAGGAGAGGAGGAAAAAACCTTAAGCAGGCGAGTAAGCTAGAAGGAATAGTAAGCTGAAAGTATGGGTTTGGGAGGAATGCTTTGCTTACTTTACTGTCACGATAGGGGATGTGGTCACCCTTTCTATACTTGGGATTGCCTAAAGCGTTGATACAGTTCGCAAGTGCAAGTAGTGACTTGTTAATGGCTGCTCCTTCTTTTCGCCTTTCAGTGCGATTCTATGCCAAAATTGGGATCATAAAAATATCACTGCAGCACCCGGGAGGTTACTGTTTAAAGTACCATAGTGCTTGTGGCTCTCTCTGAACCAGCTAAATCTATAAGGGAGAGTTTTCCTGAGGTCACAGTTTGATCAGCAACATCTTTTCGTTCTACAATAATCTTTTTTTGTTTGCTGTTATCACAGCTTGTAAAAGAGTAAACTTTAACCTGGAAGACTGCGTGACTACGTGACGACTCGGCATTCGCATCAGTTGGATGTTGGGTTCTATTCTTATTTGCAAGTTGAAGCATTTCATGCACCTGCTTTCATTAGACCAAGTTTCTATTTTCAGTTGATGACCTCTTCCCAAGTTTGAGGTTTCTTATTTGTTACACCAGTGAGAAAAACTTTCTTGTCCGATTCATGTAGTGCAATTGGTGGTGAATCTCGCGAAAAGAGATCCCTATGTCATGACTGATTAGAAATGATTAGAGATGTTAATAAATTACAGTAAGTTTACCGTATTTTCTCATTGTATACCTCAATGCACAGTACACTGACATTACATAGGTGTCCTTTGTCAGTTGAAATTTTTTCAAACAATTCCCTCATTGCCAGACCCATCACTCCTGGTCCATACTGAGGATTTCCAATCATTGTGTGAGTCTTCCCAGAACCTTTGTGGCTTTAAGTACTCTTTGAGCACAATTCATAGAAAAAATAAATCCCATTCGGGACTTCATAAGAGAAAGTGTTGTGTGGAGTTGACAATTTCAAGTTTGTATGCTGCTGGGAAAATACCAGTTGCACCTGGAAGGCGTCTTTAGTAGGGTTTCCAGTTTTCCCCCCTCAATTTCAAACAAATTTCGGAATTGTTCTCCTTACCGTAGGCAAAAACAGTTGCATTGAATCCGTCAAGAATAGAATCAATGATTCCCTTAGTAGCCACTCGGTATACATCTTCCTGTGTTGATGACGCTCCAAAAACCTAAAGCTGTCACTGGAAAGGTAATATTTGTTCACAAACCCTATCAAACACAAACATCTTGTTCTTAAACCGGTGGCTTGTAAGACCGGCTCTTGGGTCTGATGGCTCTGGTGCTGGTTCACGATCAAACCAGAGGGTGTTGGCATCAATTACTTCAACTGTCATGGAAGACCCCGATTGAATTTCTTGGGGGTTGGGTGGTCGGACTCTTTCCGGGTGTTATGACACAAAAGAAACGGAGGGAAAAACCTCACAAATACTGTGATTCTTTGGCTTTCCTTATCTTGCCCAGTCTCGTTTGTTTCAAGGGCACCAGCACGTGTATTGAGTAATTCACTCTTCAAAGGGTAAGTGGGTGTTGCAAGAGTTGCTCGTTTGAAAGGTTGATCAATTCCACATTCCAGTATCTCTGCCTCATGATCTGATTGGCCTTTGTCATTATCCAATTCCTCATCCTCAGTATCATTTCCGTTTTCATATTCACTCTCATTCACCTGAAGAGAAGTTTGTTCACTGATTTCAGGTTGCTTTGTTTGGGCCTCTGTTGTCTTTCTGATATTTATCACTTGTTCAGATATTCTTGTATCCTTAGTTGGTGCAGGTTTGGATAGTTTGTTGTCTGTTGGCAGTTGGGGTCTGGGGGGTGGTTGACTTACTTGTTGTGATTGCAAGGGTTGTGTCCTAACACATGGTTCAACTCGTGCACTGAGCTGTTGGGTTTTTGGCAATAAGGGTACCTCCTTTGTCAGGGGCTGGGACCTGTGTGGGTGGTTTTCTGCAGCACTTTGCTGTGTGGTGTGCGCTTGTTTCGATGTTTGTACTGGTGCTTGCTTCAAAGAAGATTGTTCTGGTAGAGGAACCTGTGTAGGTGCCTGCTGTGAGACTGGAGGCTCAATTGTCGACTTGAAAGAAGTGCTTGGCTGCGACTGAATCTGGGACTTTACAATCTCGAGTATAGCGGCCGCAGCCGAGGTATGGGTTATTGGAGGAGGTGGCGGAGGCACCATTGGTGCAGGAGGTAGAGACAGACGCGTCTGAGCCTGTACGCAGGGCTGCAAAGCCCCACCACCTGGAAGCTGTTGACTTTGATTTTGCCGAACTGCACCACCTTGAAGCACTTGAGTACCCTGTGTCAGTGGCACATGTGAACTCCGCATTGTTGCGCTTTCAACGCCTGAATCAGCCACATTGCGAGACACAACATTACGAGGTATCTGCTGCTGCGGGGGCGGATTGACCCTACTCGAAGCAGAAACGCCGACACTCGCAGTTGCACAGCCAACGTTCGACGATGACGTCACTGCAACTGCGGGGTGAGCAACTGCGGCGCCGGGCAACTTGGGGGCCGAGAAGGAGCCCATGGTGTGGTGCATCATCGCGGCGTCGGCGATCTGCTGCGTCGGCGTCGGGCCGACGGCCGTGGCTGTGATGGGCGTCGGCGCCCTCGTCGCCGCCCCAAGCGACGCGCGCTGGGGCGCTGCCGACGTGGCGCTGAAGCCCGAGCCCGAGGCCGAGGACGATGACGATGACGACGGGTGCGTGGGGAGTACTACGGGTTGCTGGGTCATCGACAGGAGCGCGGCTGTCGGCACGTTGGACTGCGACATTTGGGGCTTGGAGTAGTGGGTGACGCGGAATGTCTCGTTTGCATTGGGCTGTTGCTGCTGCTGTTGTTGCTTCCTCTTGGAGGCAATCTCGTTGAATATGGACTCGAGCGACTGTTGTTGGGTCTGGGGCGGGGGAGGCTGGGACTGGGACTGGGATTGGGATTGGCACGAATAAGAAGAGACAGCCTCGGCTCCCCAACCCGTGGGGTCGCCACTCCTCGGTCTTTGTCCACCGTCCATTCGAAGTTTTTCTTTTCGGGGAAAACGTGCTGTGATTCAAATTCACGAGGGGGTCCTGCTGATAGACGAGAATAGTTTGCCAGGAGTAGTGAGATAGGAAAATACAGTTGAATAAGAGGCCGATGTGGGTTTTCTTGTTGGAATCGTCATCATTTGGTGCTAGTGTGTTGATTTGGAGGTAAAGAGTGCTTGGATTACGGGGCTCGAGTCTGCAGCCAGCTCGAAGGCGGGGTGTCTTGAGTGCAAGTATTTGATTGTATTAGCGATCCTCCGACGCCAGGGGTGAAGCTTCAGGAGGTTCTCGTATGCCGCAACGAGGCACTGACAACGGAAGGAGGAAAGGCTGTCGGATATGTTGAGAAAAGAGAGAATGAAGGGGTAAATAGAGTCCAGAGTCGGAAGAGCGTCAGGATCGGTTTGAACCACAGAGAAAAGGGAAATAAAGTATTCAGAAAGGGATTGATCTTCGTGGCACATCGCTTCACACAGAGGAGTCAAATATTCTTGAAGTGCAAAACCGAGGCGGAAAAAGTTTGTCCACAATGCCTGAGATATTTGAATGAGAGGTTTTTCCATTCAGGGGATCCTAACATTGTTTGCCAGGGCACTGAGCTCGTGAGAGGGAATGCGTAGTGGTGAGCCTTCACATGAACGGGTGCTTCTGGACCCGACTAATATGGTCACTGTACGAATAATAGCTATATCGCACTTGAGGATGGAATATTAAAAGGGAAGATTGTGGAAAGTCACCTCTACCTCTCGGGAGAGTTTCGACATTGGTTGTGTTAGAAGTTCCACACAACGACTGATAAATAATAGTGAAACTAATTCCGATTTCTGAGAGGATATTAAATTATGTTAGATAAACACTGCACTGATAACTGGATGGAAGCCTTTCTTTGCATAATGAAAAAAGATAAGGAAAAACTCTGGGAAATACACTCTGTCGGGATCATCACTCCTGATCTTTAGGGGTTTAATCTCTTCAGTGAAAAAAAGCACTCTACAAATGACGTCATGGTTGCGAGCAAAGAATGTAAAACGGTATCCCAGGCAGGTGCTTGCTTAAGAATCTGTAGCTTGTGAGGAAGAAAAGTACTGAAGACACTCACTTGGGAGATAGCTAGAAGAATTAATTCCATTGCAGCACTTCTTGTAGGTCCAGATTTGCATTGGAAAAGCAGCCGCTGTATAGCACTTTCACTAAATAATGTTACCAGTATTGGCGGTAACTTTTCAGATTAGAGAGAGCCACAAATTTGGAATACCCTCATATCAGTCTCAAGGCTTCTCTTCAGGTTTTCCACCCATTTGTCAAATAGGGCTCTGTCATCAGCCCTAGAACAAAGAAAGAAGCAGCACTGGAAGGAATTGGCAAGCCATTGACTTGCTGAATGCCTTGTCAGGTTTTATCAAGTTAAGTAAAACAAAAGTACCTAAACATTTTGTAGAAAGGGTTTGTGCGAAGTCCCATAAAAACTGCAAGAAGTCAGGAGTAAAATGGGTTTTTAAAGAGAGTCGGCAATTCTCCTCGGCCAAATTTGCTATTAGAGATTGTGTCCCCTCGTTTTCCCAAGAGTGGTTTGATGTGCACTGGACTGGCGGGGACACTTGCTGGTAAAAAAGCATGCAGGCACTTGTGTGTGCAGGTACAGTGACTAATCTATTCTGATGCATTACTTGCTGAACTCCCCCAAAACAGTTTGCAGGAAGATCGAAAATATCAAAGGGCGCTACAAGGCAATCATTTAACTCTAGCCAACTCTTTGGATCATCCTGTATGACATTTAGCTCTTCCTGCACAGCAATTCCAAAAAAAAGTAGGTAACTGACATTGCTCTTTAGTAGTGAATAGTGGTGCCCAGAGTCAGCTACTCCCTGTGTAGGATTAAAAACAGCCATCAATAAGTAACAATACTAACACAGTGATTGATTACTCCCTTGAGCTCATAGTTAAGCGTCGAAGGTGGAAGAGTGGGTCTGCTTTCAGAGGCTAGTGGCTGAGAAATTTCAGTACTCCAGGGTCCCATGTTTAGAAACAGAGGGAACTCAAGTCTATCAGTGATTTTTACACGTCTCATTGCGTCAAACTAACAGTAAGTCAATATCCTTCTCGGTGGTATATAGAAATTACATCAAAAATAATGCGCCTCAAGTGAAAAACAAGAATGCTGGGTAATTTGATCGGAAATATTCTCTTCATAGCAATGACTTTCCTCTCGCATTTGGGGCACCAAAACATATTATCTCCAGTTAAAACTTCCCCTGAAGTCATGCTGGATAATGCCTCCTTAATATGACGGCAATTAGACCAACTATGAGATTACAAGCTTACGTGAAGTGTATGGGCACCAGTAATGTCCACACTGAGAGAGTAAAAATCCTCCTCACGGTCGAACACATGAGGGCAACTTCGAGAAATTATTTGAGAACGCAAAACTCCTCCAAAAATTTGGGAAATAAAGTGAGACTTTAAGTGGTTAGAAATTGGAAGTGTGTTAATTTACAGACGTGAGTTGGAAGAGGCTTTAATTGCGAATCCAATCTATCTAGTAGAGTGACAAAGAATTCATCAGCATCTATTTGAATAAGTGGATTCAGAGGAGTCCCCGTGTGGTCCTATTACAGGGTAGTGCATTTGAGGGAGCTTAGAATCTACCAGCAACGTAGAAAAAAATGGCTTTGTGTCCTGGTGTGAAGCTAGGCTATACTGAAGTCTTGTATATAATACTTGGAGTTGATAAAGAAAATCTCTGCCAGAGCTGTCATCCAGTCCAGGGATAGAAAGTATTCCTCTTCGAAAATCTTATGAAATTAGTCCCACCCAAAGCAATTTGATACTTGGGATATGAAATAGTTGCTGTAAGACTGCATTAACATAGTCCGTACAACCCAGGTCAGTTAATCCAGAAAACCCTGCCTGGGAAAGAACCTGCCTGGGGGCGATGGACCAGTCACTCAATTGAGCACATTGGTTTTCAAAATCTGCTAAGAGAGACACCAGTTCCTTTATGTGTTTACCTGTGGGGGGGAAAAAAAAAAACCTACACATGAAAAGTGGCTTGACATTTCCAAAAGAAGGTCAAATGCAGCTTTCTTGGTTTCTTTGCTTCTATACTTTGGTGGCAGACTATATGGCATAAGCTTAGTTACTGAAGCAAGAATGACCACAGTAAGGTCCAAGAAAAGATCCCAGAAAAGATCTCATGCAGTAAAGAAACTCTACGAAATTAATATTATGACTTTGAAATTCGTAATGTGACACCTAGGCTTATGTGTTTTGCATGTCATCTTGAGTAACAAAAGCAAAGCTTTTAAGACTTGGTCTGGGGGTCGTTCTTTAAACATGGTTTTCCTGTATTCCCCAACCCTTTCCTCCGAACAGTTACAATGGGTGAAAGTGGTTACTTCTGAAGATGGATGACAGAGAAGAATCCGTTCCAGAGCTTCTATGAAAGACACAGACATTTCGGGACACAGTCGCACTGGAACCCCCAGTGCGAACATTTCCCCTGTGAGGTTGCATATAGTATCACAGCTTCGAGGGAAGCTTTATAAAAAAAAAAAAAGTGTCAGTCCCCCTGCCTTTGGATTTCTATTGTACCTTTCAATATTCACCACAGTGGCGAATAGCAACTGAACTAAATGCAATTGGAGGTCTAGCCCCGCCCCAGAATCAGGTGCACGCAACAAAAACGGCCGCGTGAAATTCGCTATATTCTCTCTCACCACCTTGCTTTCGCCCGTAGCGATAATATGCACCAAATCGCGCCACGTTAGATTGCCAGCGCAGCCCCCTTCGCCACAAAATGCGGTACTACTACTAGTAGTACAAGCAACAGTGCGCGAGTGCGTGCAGATTACAACAACGCCTTTCCACTTGTCCGTACACGCGCAAGTGCAGGCGCGATCTAGATCCCCGCACCTACACGAACAACCACAAGCCACCAGTCGTTGGGAACACTCGCTACCCACACAACACGTAAGATCTACGTGAAACCGACACGCCATCGTTAGTATCCGATCTTTCTCACGATCAGCGAAAGGGTCTAGGGTCTTCCCATAAGGAGCACAGCAGTACCCGCACGTGCCCCAACGAGACAGAAACCACACCCACAATGCAGCTGAAGGGGAATTTTTTGAGTATTTGAGGAGAACCGGGGGTTGGAAATTCGCCCTCAGGATGAGGGTGGGGGATGTGATGGTGGTGGTGGGGTGCGGGTTTTGGGGTCTCTTCTTTGACCAGCGGGGGGGTCGCACTCCTCGTTGACTCGCCCGGGTGCTTGCCCATCCTAGTTTGGCCAGACCGGCCAGACTGCGGTTGTGGGAAAGTGTCCGGGTGGCTGTCCTTTGGCTTCCCATTAAAATGGGTCGAGAGAGGGCAGAGCCGGAAGGGGCGGGCTCTATTTCCTGTGCTCCATCGGCCCCCCTACCAAACTGGGTTTCGTTGGTTTCCAGCCTCGCCGCGGAGGGTCTGGGGGCCTGCGGGGTTCAGAGGGGAGCAACCGCTGTTCATTCCTTTTTTTTCTGGTTTTTTTTTTTTTTTTCTTGTTGGTGGCTTTTGTTTGCAGACTGCCGGTAGGTTCCAGTCACTTTGTTATTCAGGAGTTGTATCCAATTCTTCTTAACAGGGTGGCAAGTTGGTTTATGGCTCTCTGGGATCCCTTGTTGGCAGCCCTCTTGTAGTGTGAGACTGCCATTCTGATGTCCCGTTGGACACCACAGCCATTCTCAAAACACTCCCCAAGGCGGTATATTCCCAAATCATTTTCAGCATCAGCAGCCTTCATGTAAAGTGACACAGCCTGGTTGGCATCCTTCTCCACACCTTTGCCAAATTCATAACACAAACCAAGGTTGCATGTTGCAGTGGAATTTCCGGCATCAGAGGCCTTCCTGTAAAGTGACACTGCCATTTTGATATCCTGGACAACACCCTCACCTTCTTCATAGCACAGCGCAAGGCTGTTCATTGCTTTGGAGCTTCCAAATTTTAACGCCTTCTGGTAAAGTGACAAGGCTGTTTTGATGTCTTTGTCAACACCACAGCCCGTTTTGTAACGCAAACCCAGAAAGTACTGTGCCTCAGGGTCACCAATGTCAACAGCCCTCCTGATAAGTGATAATCCCATGTTCACATCCTTGTCAACACCATCCCCACTTTTATAACATTCAGCGAGATTTAACATTGCTGATGTACTTCCAACAGCCACAGCCCGCTGATAAAGTGAGATTGCCTGCTTCATGTCCCTCGCAGAAACTTCACCATTTTCGAAGCAGAAACCAAAGTTGAACAAGGCTTTGGCATTTCCACAATCAGCAGCCTTCCTGTAAAGTGACACCGACTGGTTGATGTTCTTGCTGACACCCCAACCATGGTTGTAACACACAGCAATGCTGTTAATTGCCATTGCGTTTCCAGAATCCACAGCTCTCCTCCAAAGTGACACAGAACAGTTGACATCCTTTTTCAAACCGGCAATTCCGTAAAAGTGGCACATTCCAAGGAGTGTCAGAGACGAAGACGGCAAGAGTTGTTGCGCTGAAGAGGAAGAAGAACTGTCATCTCCGATGTGATGATGCTTTGACAGTTCCAACCAAAGTGGCTCACATGATGTGTTCTCCAAGCAGAAAGTTGTCCACAAGGCAACAAAGAGCTTGTGTGCCCACGATCCTCGTTGATTGTTGGTGTCGTCATGGTCTTCGTCTTCTTGTTGAATTGGTGTTGTTGAATCAACACTATTGTGTGCCAGTGATGTGGCTTCTGCCACAATAGAATCCCACTCTTCTGAAATCCTCATTGTCACCTCAGCCTCCTCACACGCCAGCACACTTTTGTTGGCAGACAACAACACATCATGGCAGTAGTGCCTCATTTCTATGGCTGAAATAGAAATGACTAGCGAAAACAAATTCCCCAGGTTTGGAGGAATGTGTGGGAACAGGGAGACTTGATCATTTGTGAGAATACACAGACCATGAATAAGTATCAACCCAGGGAGGTAAATAATATCTTCTTCTTCATTCAATCCACTTGTCTCTCCTTTTTTTTTTTTTTTTTTGTAAGTAGTTGGTTGTAATTGTAATAAGGAGTGGCATCCAGGTGATAATGAATGTGAGGTGAGCAAAGGAAATGAAATGAAATGATTTTCAAGGAGTGCCGAACCAGACCACTAATAACGCGACAGGTGCCAAACAAGGTGCAAGCATCCGAAACAAGACGAAGTGCGCCCGCTGCGTCGCCCACCTCCATCCGCGAAATCGCCTCCATCACCAACTTGCATCTCGTTTGTTGACACGCTGCTGCGCTTCTGTGAGCTTGCGCGCGGCTGCCGACGCCGTTGCTCGTCGGCACGGGCGATGTGTTGTTGTCCATCTGATCAGCCGAGTTGGCGGTTGAGGATTTCCGTGAAAAAACTGGGGGGTGTTTTATTGTATTGTAACAATAATAACAAGGGTCAATAAAAATAAGTTAGTTTTGATCTAATTTCGTCAAGGGTTGTATCTTTCGAGCAGGGCGGCTACATGGCGAATGGCCTTCTGGTATCCCATGTTGGCAGCCCTCTTGTAGTGTGAGACTGCCAATCTGGTGTCGCGTTGAACGCCTTGGCCATTCTCAAAACACTTGCCAAGGTGGTACATTCCCCCACTGTTTCCAGCATCAGCAGCCTTCATGTAAAGTGACACGGCCCGGTTGATGTCCTTCTCCACGCCTTTACCTAATTCATAACGCAGGCCAAGGTTGCATGTTGCGGTGGAGTTTCCGGCATCAGAGGCCTTCCTGAACAGTGACATTGCCGTCCTGGGATCCTGGGTAACGCCAACACCCTCTTCATAGCACAACGCAAGGTTGTTCATTGCTTTGGAGCTTCCGACATTAGCAGCCTTCCTGCAAAGTAACAAGGCTGTTTTGATGTCTTTGTCAACACCATGACCAAACTTGTAACGCACACCAAGGTCTGCCAGAGCGGCCGAATCGCCAGCATTTGCAGCCCTCCTGATAAGTGATAATCCCATGTTCACATCCTTGTCAACACCGTCGCCCTTTAGGTAACAGTCAGCAAGATTGAACATTGCTGATGTACTTCCAACAGCCACAGCCCGCTGATAAAGTGAGACTGCCTGCTTCATGTCCCTCGCAGAAGCTTCACCATTTTCGAAGCAGAAGCCAAGGTTGAACAAGGCTTTGGCATTTCCACAATCAGCAGCCTTCCTGTAAAGTGACACCGACTGGTTGATGCACTTGCTTACACCCCAACCATAGTTATAACACACAGCAATGCTGTTCATTGCCATTGCGTTTCCAGAATCCACAGCTCTCCTCCAAAGTGACACAGCACAGTTAACATCCTTTTTAAAACCGGCAATTCCGTAAAAGTGACACATGCCAAGGAGTGTCAGAGACAAAGACGGCAAGAGTTGTTGCGCTGAAGAGGAAGAAGAACTGTCATCTCCGATGTGATGATGCTTTGACAGTTCCAACCAAAGTGGCTCACATGATGTGTTCTCCAAGCAGAAAGTTGTCCACAAGGCAACAAAGAGCTTGTGTGCCCACGATCCTCGTTGATTGTTGGTGTCGTCATGGTCTTCGTCTTCTCGTTGAATTGGTGTTGTTGAATCAACATTATTGCATGCGAATGATTCAGCTGCTGTAACAAGGGAATTCCATTCTTCTGCAATCCTCGTTGTCGTCTCCTCTGCCTCCGCACACAGTACCAAACTTTTGTTGGCAGACAACAACACACCATGGCAGTAGTATCTCATTTCAGCAGTAGAAGCAGAAATGGCTCGTGAAAAAAAAATCGACAGGTTTGGAGGAATGTGTGGGAACAATGAGACTTGATCATTTGTGAGAATACACAGACCATGAATAAGTATCAACCCAGGGAGGTAACACAGCTCTTCCTCACCTTCTTCAAGCCCACTTGTTTCTCCTTTTTTTTTTTAATACAAGTGGAGGCTAGGAGGAAATGAAATGGAATGCGGTACCATCAATAATGTGACAGGTGTCAAACAAGGTGCAAGCATCCGAAACAAGACGAATTGCGCCCGCTGCGTCGCCCACCTCCATCCGCGAAATCGCCTCCATCACCAACTTGCATCTCTTTTGTTGACACGCTGCTGCGCTTCGGTGAACTTGCATGCTGCCGCCGTCGTCGTTGCTCATCCGTTTTCGATTATTTGATAAGTGGAAGTGTTCGATTTGGTGAATTGCCCGGCACATTAGTTGTCTTCGTTGATAAGGGTGTCGAGTGTGTGGGAGTCATCTTTGTATCCCATGTCAGCAGCCCTCTTGAAGTATGCCACAGCCATCCTGAGGTCCCGGTGAACACCTTGTCCTTTTGCGTAGCACTGACCAATGTACTGTGTGGAAGCTGGGTTTCCAGCCTCGGCAGCCTTCATGTAAAGCGAGATTGCCAACTTCAGGTCAGCAACAACGCCATCACCAGTCCTGTAACAAGCTGCAAGGTTGTGCAGCGAGTTGCTATTGCCGGCATCGGCAGCCCTCCTGTAAAGTGACAGTGCCTGGTGGATGTTCCTTTCAACACCCTCCCCAGCATCATAACACCAAGCGAGGCTGTGTGTTGCACATGTATTTCCAGCATCAGATGCCCTCTGGAAAAGAGCCACGGCCTTGATAAGATCCTTCTCAACACCATGGCCACCTTTATAGCACGCAGCAAGGCTGTTCATCGCACTGGAATTTCCACCATTTGCCGACCTCCTGTAGAGTGACACTGCCTTGTTCAAGTCTTTATCTACACCATCGCCTTTTCTGTAACGCACACCAAGGTCGAACATGGCATCAGTGTCACCAGCATCAACAGCCCTCCTGATAAGTGAGAGGGACAGGTCCATATCCTGGGGTACACCATGGCCTTCTTTGTAGCACAAACTCAGATGGTATATTGACATGTAATGCCCGACTTCAGCAGCTCTCTTCCAAAGAGATACAGCGTGGTTAAAGTCTTTGTAAACGCCAGTTCCGTTGTGGTAACATACAGCAAGGTTGAACATTGCCTTGCAATTTCCAGCCTCCGCGGCCCTCTTCCAAAGGGTCAGTGCCAAGGCGGTATCCTTGAAGTCGACGCCCCATGCATTGTGGTAACACACGGCAAGGCCGTTGATTGCCATGGAGTTTCCAGAATCGGCAGCCTTCCGGAAGAGTGAAACCACACGGTTGTAATCCTTTTCCAGCCCGAAAACGCCACCAAGGCAACATACACCAAGGAGGGCCAGAGAGGCAGATGGCAAGAGTTGAACAGCTTCACTGTTACTGTCCTGACAACGAGGAAGAACCTGTGAATTGGAGAGTTCCAACCAAAGTGGCTCACATGATGTTCTCTCAAAGCAGAGGGTTGTCCACAAAGCAACATACAGCTTACATGCCCACGATCCTCGGTGAACACTGTGAGACCCACTCCCATGTTGAGTCGGTATTTGCGGATTAACAGTGGCGCCGAATGACGCCGCAGAAGAGGCTGCTGCAAACAGAGCGTCCCACTCTTCCGTGATACTCATCATTGTGGTGTTTGCTGACACGATCACAAGGTGGCAATAGTGGCTCAGGTCTGGAAGGGCAGTGGAGATTGTACGCGAAAAGGTATTTGATAGGTTTGAAGGAATGCGCCGAGAGATGGCAACGTGATTGTTGGTTAGAAGACAAAGACCGTGAAGAAGTATCAACCCAGGGAGATAACACATCTCTTCCTCGTCCTGATCACCCCCACGTGATGCACATGTTTGTCCTTTTTTTCGTTTGTTAGTTTGTTCGTTTGGTAGTTTTTTTTGTTTGTTTCGTATGTCTGTGAGCAAATTGGTTTTTCGGGGATGGATCGTAAGCGCAACTATCGAACTGCTCACAAGCATCCGAAATTGCACGAATTGCGCCCTCAGTGTTCCCCTCCTCCAGTTGTGAAAGAGCCTGCATCATCACACGGTTTCGTAATGCACCGTAGTTGTGACAACCGGGTGTCAGCACATCCATTGCACCTTCGATCAAAAGCAGTAAAAAAACCGAAATTTTGCTTCTGTGGAAATCAGTGTCACGAAGCAGACGATTAGAGTAACACGGGCAGTATCGCACCCACCATTGGCCCCCCTCTTATAGAGCTATGTTACCATTCTAAAGTCCCGTAAAACACCAGCAAACAGAGGGCAAGGTCGAACATCGCATTGGCATTTCCAGAATCTGATGCCTGGAAAGTGACACTGCCGTTTTGGTGTCTTTCTCAAGAAAACCATCACGACGTTGTTCTCACCTACCAAAGTTAATCATGGCTACTCCATCCCCACACTTTCCATCAAGAGTACACACAACTGCAGTTGTGTGCCTAGTACACAGGGAACATTCATGCAGTAATAAAGACATATTCGAATGAATGAAGAAAAAAAATCTACATCATAAGTATTTTTTTTATCAGGGCTTGGGGTCCCTCTTTACCAGCAGGGGGAGTATTTCTTCGCCGCCGCGGCGCACAAGCCAGCCGCCTGTGAACCAGTGCCAGTATGAAACAAGCCCAGCGAGGATAAAGCATATGTTCACTTCGTGCAGGCGCACGTGCGGGATGAGTAGCCCAACACACCGTAGGAACGCAAAGAACAGAGTTGGTCCACCAAGCAACTATTCCGGCATAGTACATGAAAAAAGAGGGAAAAGAAAAAGAAACGAAAACCAAGAGTAATAATAATAAAAAAAAAGGGGTTGGACATACAATGACGGCAGTGCGGGTGAGGAATCTTAGAAAGGTGTTTGAAATGAAGCACAAATTGAATGAGTAGTAGCCAGCAAGTGACTGTGGGCAACATTACGATGGAATGGCCCAACGAGAGAAAGATGACATACAGATGGAAGAAGAGTGTATGCTGAGAGAATATAACACATCCACCATGCTTGTGTTGCCCACTTCATTTGGTTTATGCTTGGTTAGGAACAAGCACAACCAACGAAAAACAAACCGTAATTCCTCCTGAAAGCCAATATAAAAACGCAATACTGAAGACAATAATGATAGAGGGTGCGAGAAAAGATGTAAATACTATCGTGCCGTGAAGCAACCAGTGCTTAAATCTAGGAAGTATTAAGAGACAGGTGTGCACTTGGCTAATTACCTAGGTTTGCCGAGTAGGATATCTTGGTTGCAGACCATCATAAAGTATTGTATTGTGGCCTGGATCTGGCATACAGCCAGTATTGCCATTACCCAGGAGGAATCTGTCAAGTACCGAATTGCTGTCAAAGAAGTCCCCACTGCAAGAATTATGCAATACCTTGAGTAGGTCAGTAAAGAAACCAAAAAGACCCAAACTCAACCAAAAAATGGAACGAAATCTCTCCAGTCTGAAACACAAGTTATCAAAAAAGCAGCTTTGCATCCCAAAGAATAAAAAGCTCAGAGTCAATAGACACATATGACCGAAAGTTTCTATCTGCCCTGGCTCAAAAAGTTGACGTAGAATCAAAGTATGAACTGTCAGTGCCAGATTACAAAAGGCTAGAACCAATAACTACAAGCGTCTTAGAGAGAGGAAAACGAAGAAAGTGGGAAGTGTACAAATGTAATGATTCCCTTCCATGAGGGCTGCCTCATGAGACGAACACCAGGTAATAGAAACACAGCCCATGCAAATCCAGTCTGTCAATGAAAGGCCTTAAAACGGTTTTGGGCGTAACTAAACCACACCACAAGGTAATACCCTTGTAAAATCGTAAAAATTGGAGGTACGAAGCCACAAAAAAGTGCAACAAGTCCCATCAGCGTACCCCCTATAATGAAATACATGTCAACCATAAAGGCATTGAATTTCACGACCAAAATCTCTGGAAAAAAAAAAAAGTGGGGCGGCAGCTGGTGTACCCAACACGAGAGCAGCTAACAGCACGTAAACCCACGCGAACCTGCTTACAAGTTCATATTTGACAGTAACCGGTGGGTTCCCCTTCATCTCCAGCTTCACAACACAAATTGCTTTTTTTTTTTTTTTTAATCAATTTGGATTTCTTTCGGTTGTTCTCTCTCTCAAGCAAAGCTGGCCGAAAAACCACCAAAAAAAAAACCCTTCACTGAGCGCACCCACTCTTTTCGGTGTGCTCTTCCGCCACTCAATGTTTTCATCGCGCTCATGGTGTTCACGGCGAAAAAGATTGAACGCCCAATCCTGCCTGATGGTCGGTTGTGGACAGGGCACACCGTGGTTGGTTCCACCCGCTTTTGGGCAACGGCAGTGGGTTTGATGTGAGATGAGGCCCAAATTGGGCCTTCAACGAAGTCTGAACCCGCCAGGCCTTTTATGGTGGCTTCGGGGAAAAACTAAAACGGCCTTGTTGGATTCCAAGGCATTTTGAAACGCGAAAAGCGGACCAGATTCAAAACTAAAACAACCGGGAGCAATAGCGCTCCACCGAGCCTCTTTTTTTTTCCCGACACGTAAGTTGTAGCCACTTGGTGCACATAAAAAACCAAGAGCTAATCACACACGCGACGGTGGTGCCGTTATCGTTGTTTGTATGTTATTTTATTTATTCTGACTCTTATCACCAACAAAAGAGATCTCATCGATGCAACAACCAAAAGACGATATGTCTCAGGTATGTGTACATGTATTTCTCCTTCTTTTTTTTAATTACATTCTTTCAGCACCGGGCCATGAACTCAGGCATGGTATGGTTTTAAAAAACAATTCAAAAATACTCAAAATAACAATAATAAAAAGCACCTTGGCTCATCGTTTATGAACCAGCAACCTTCTTTGCAACAGCAACTGCAACAATTCCAAATGCAACAAATGATGATCCAACAACAACAACAACAAGCGCAACAACCCTCTCAAACAGGATACAACCCACAACAAAGTCCTTCTGCCTCCGGTTTTTCTCTCTTTGCCCCTTCAAGCCCCGCCGTTATGAACGAGCTCGCGCACATGCTTTCCTCTACACAAGGTTCACCTTCACAAGGACAATCTGGGGCTTTCCAGTTTGGAGGTGGTGGGAACAGCGCAAACTCTTCCATCAACCAGCCTTCTCAATTCATGGTGGGCACTGCCGTACCATTTTCAATGAATTTTCAGCAATCAGTACCCTCTACACCTACCACACACACACCTCTTACATCAGCTCCAATTAATCCCTCTGTTGGTGGCAATAGTGGGATAAATGCTCTTTTGGGAATGATTAACATGCCTGGGGTTATGTCCAGCATTCCCAGTAGTGGGGGCAATATGAGTGGCACTTTAAATTTGGGAGATATTAGTGCCATGTTACCAGGAGGCTTAGGAAACTTGATGAATATGGCAAATCTAGGAAACATGATGGGGGGTGGTGGGATGAGTGCTAATTTACAAAACCCCAATGGGATGGGTCTGCCAATGGGACTCGGAAGTGGAAGTATGAATCCAAACGTGCTCTCTGGCGTAAATGGAATGCCTATGATGACTCCCTCAAACATCAGTGGCATGGGATCAGGTGCCAATTTCCCGGGAGGTGTTATGGGCAACCTCAACCTGGGAGGCATTGGTCGAAGTGGACTTCAAATGGAGGGTGGAAGTGGGAATACAGGCACACCTGCTGTATCTAATCTGGGCAATATGAACAGTGCCTCTACTGACAGTGCCGCGCGGTCCGTTCAATCAACTAGTATGAACCAATTGGGAGGCATCAAGAACTTTTTTGGAAATGATCCTGCGTCAATACTTGCATTCTTGGGCACTTTGCAGGTTTTTTCCCGCAATTTCCTGTACGAACTGACCTTGCAAAGACACAAAACGATGGGGCTCACCCAGAAAGGGACCTGGCTGGCCCTCCAAGAAAAGTTGTCCGACTCCCGGAAATGCAAGACATTACTCGCCAAGCCAATACCACAAATCAATTGGGTGCATCCGACCCTTCACTGGCAAATACCGCAAATTCTATACCCCCACAATTGTTACAACAGCTTCACTCCCCGACAAATAGTGATATTACCACCCCAACTTTCCCAGAATCTCCTCCAGAACTTGACACCACATGGAATGGCCTACCTGATCTTCCTGGTGCTCCCGCAGCACTAGGGCTAAATAGCCCTGATTTAGTGAATGGTATACACCCAGCAGCTTCTTTTACATTAAATTCACTTTCAGCATTCCAACGGGGTACCCCAATGCACAATGCCGCACTTGCCCCTGTACTGCAGCAAGCACAAGCTCTAAACCTCACGATGGGAATGGTGATGCCAAGTGGCTCTTCCCCTCTCCAACAGTCCGGTGCACCACTAGTAACCAGTGGTATGAAATAAACAACTTCCACAATCTCATTTCTTCTTGTTTTAGAGATGCCTCTCAACGATGAGCAACTACAGCAAATATATCATGAAGTTGAACCAAAGCTTCATTCCGGCAACAATTGTGTGCTGCACTTAAGTACAACGAAAATAAGTCGGGATAAGTGTTTTCAGGTTCATAGTTTCTTATTGATATTCAAGTTTATTGTTGTAGGTGCACCTCATTATGGCCGCAGATTACAGAGCGCAGTACGATTTAACTGATGAGAAACTTTTTGAGATGTGTGTGCGAAATATGAAATCGTGCAAAGATGGAACAAATGAAGGTAGTATGATGTAGTTTTGCTTATCATAAAAACATACAGTGGTCCATTGCTCATCCTGCTCTTCTACCTCTGGGAAGCTTATTACTATCAAGGCTTCCAGTAAAAAAGTTTTTGAGGCTGCGCGAATGCCCAATGGCTATTTGTGTTGCACAATGGATAGCTGTAAAAGTCACTGTTCCTCGTCAAGGTATGCCGTCTTTGTGTTATGTGACTGCCCTGATGAACGGCTAAAACCAAAAAGCGAACACTTGCAATGCAACGTTCAATTAGTACTTGAACTTCCGGGAAATGAAATTGCACGAAGCCCGCCATTCTCTCTGGAGAAAGGAAGATCCATAAGTATCCTCCATTTCACTGATGTATGAAGTTAAGACTTTTTCCTCATAATATGAAGGAAATGGCTCTCCGGTAGTCTCAATCCCCCCCAATTCACAGCAAGTCGGCCCAGCACAATCCACACTACCCCAGTTACAGTCTCTTCAGCACCTTCAAGCCCTCTCTAATCAATCCAGTCTAGCAATAGGCTTCCCTTCACCTGACAAAGTGCTACAAATTGGTAAGTGCCATTTCAATCATGCCGTTTCTTTAACTCCGCTCCCAAACAGATTTGAAAGTGATGGTAAGAGTGAGTTCCACTAAACTCACTACCAACCAAGCCTCTGATTTCTCAACACATTGGCTCACGTATCTTAACAATCTTCCGGGCTACTGTGACTTCACCTATAAGCTTTTACCCGGTAATTCTACTCATCCCTACACCCAAAATGTAACTCCATCCATAGGACTTGGTACAACATTCACCACATTCAATTCTGCCGCCGCCGCCAATGAAGGCACACAACTTGCTGACAAGTATGTCAAGAACGAGAAAAAGAACCTTTGGGACATGGACTTGACTCTAGAAGGATGGCTTGTTTGTCTCTGTGTTTGTTCTTGTTGGTAATAAATTTGTGATTATAAAAAGCAACAAAAAACCTCCCTTGTATCGTCTTCCTTTTTACAAACTTTCCATGAACGCAGGTTGTATTTAGAAACTTTCTTTTCTAAAAATCTTTCCACGGTGACACGCAATGGCGTCAGGCGTAGCTTCGTCCAAAAAGTACAAGGTGTATTTTTGTGGGAGCATCAGGGGCGGGCGTGGAGACCAGCCGATTTACGAACAGATGGTGGCCCATTTGGGCCGCTACGGCCCAGTGCTCACAGCACACGTGGCCAGTCCCCTGTTGACTGCCAAAGAGGGCGAGCCTGAGCAGTTGCGTTTTTTTGTGGTTTTTTTTTTTTTTCCTCCTCTGTGTTTGAAGTGTGAGTGAGAATCCCAAAAACACAAAGGGCGGGCGCATGTAACTCTTGACATTATATAGTCCCACAGACACGGCCATATACCGAAGGGATATGGACTGGCTGGAGGAATGTGATTGCGTTGTGGCTGAAGTCACCCTTCCATCGCTGGGGGTGGGATTCGAACTCGGCCAGGCTGTGGCACTACACAAACCAACATTGGCCCTATACCGGCCTCAACCAGATAGGTCTGTCATCCCTTGTTCCAATCTTACACCTCTGTCAATATAATATTCTAATGTACTTCGAATTATGTTGTTTTGAGTGAATGATTCATGATTCTTTACTTAGGCTTGTTTCGGCCATGATAAGTGGTTGTCCTCAGATTACTACACACGAATACACTCAAGTCACTGAGGCTATCAAATTGATTGATGACTTCTTCACCACACTTGTTTGATGCTGCCTTCCTGCTTGTAAAAAGACAGGAACATAAATTAAAAAAAGTTTTTTTTTGGTTTTGTACATCTGCTACATTATGTTTCTTTGTTTTGGTGGGGAACCAAGATACATACAGGCCAGAATTACAGCCTCCTTGGCGTGAGGCTCTTTTTGCTTTTTGTTGTTGTGGTTGAGGTGGGTGCTGTGCCGTGTTGTGCCAGTTGTTCGGAAACAGTGCGTTCAAGTTTACGCAGAGCCGCTAGTCTCTTGTGAAGGTGGTCGTGATCGGCATTCTTGTGTGGTGTCACTGCTAGTAATTCCTTTGTTGATCTCAGTAAACATGAATAAAGAGGGAGTCGGTACCTCAACGGTCAAAATTAAATCAGATATTACACACAAAGGCTTTTGCAGAACTTGGGGGAGACTTTTTTTCTCCGCTGTTTCCAGCTCCTGGAGGAGAACGGTTAATCAAGCTTTACCGCGCTTACAAAACTGGGAGGAAAACTTTAACATACCAAAACCCAGTAAGCAAAGCCTGGGTTTTTATTGGCTGCATCAATGGCAGTCATAGACTCGATTTTGTGTTGCATGTAGGATTTGAGTAGTGTCTCCAGTTGAGGTAGATTCAAGATATCACTTATTGTGTCACTCCACAAAAGTGGCTGGGTCAGGCGTTTTTCCAAGCCTGTTGCTACACTGAACAGAGATCTCAGTTAAAGTAGAAATGTGGAACAAACCTGTGGTAATGGGAAAGGAGTTGCTGTGTTACATCAAACAAGCCTTGCATTGTGGCTTTGTTCAGACTGCTAGAGGTATTATCCGTAGATTTGAGTAGTGGAGCAACAAAAGCCTGGAAAACTATCAGCATCCAACATACTCCAAAAGAACGTGAACATTCAGCAGCTGCGTTGTTTGTTCTTCCTGTTGCTTTGACGTATTCTGTAGACCAGACACGAGATCCAACCGTTTCTTCACAAACTCGCCATTAGTCCGTCGATCAAATGCATTAGCTTCATATTGCTCCTGGTTGTAAGAATTTGGTGTTTTTTTATGTTACTAAGGCAAAAAAATAAAAAAAGATAAAAAACAGACCCCAGAAAAAGTTGCAGTGAGGAGCTTATTGTTGGCATATTGTACACCCTCACGAAGTAGATCTTTCCATTTGGTGGCTTCTTCATCTGTCTTGAGTTTGAAGGTCAGGGACACTTCAGGATTTTGGAGAAGGAATTGACTAGGCTGTCCTGCAATTAGATCATATCAAAACATTGAGTTATTTCACCTTCCCGGTGACATCATGCACAGTACATATCTCCAGTAGCATTTGTCCTTTGAATCTGTACAGTTCCGGGGTAGCACTGGTTTTTTTTGTTATCAGAACAAGATCGTTGAAGAGGAAGATTGTTCTCTTGTTCCCGTTGACAGACAGCTCTGTCGAAGTCAGATATCTGAATGTAACAAAACATGTAAGTGGGATTTTGTTGTTAGGTCACCGAGTGAACCTTCTGGCTGGATCATAATTCAGACAGGTTTTGAAATCTGTTATTTTCCTCTGGACTTGGAGGATCTCTGTTGTAGCTTCTGCTTCCTCCTTTTTTTTATTAAGAGTAGTCATTGTGCTGGATGTGAATTCCAGAGCCTCAAGCAAGAAGGCCTTGTCAGGGTGTTCTAGGTTAGGCAGAATAAGAGGAAACAATAAAAATAAAAAAAGGGAGGGGAAACCAGCTGGTGTATGCTCTTCTAGTTGCTTCAGGAGTAAAAGATCTAGAATTATAAGATAACACCATTTAGTAATCTGCATACAACGGGGAATTCTCTGGATAGGAACAATAAGCAGAGAGTACATGTCAAGTCCACAAAATAAACTTGAGAACTCCGTTTTCTTAATTGTTTTAATAAACTTTTTGTTATGGAGATATGCACACTGAAAGGAGCTTTAAAAATGCGGGATACTTCTCTTTACATGAAAGAAGAGTTGCAATTGAGACACCATATTTGTTGAAATAGTGACTGTATAATATGAAGAATTTAACTTCATTAACAAATATGTCCCCGATGGCGGAATTGCATGTCCAGGAGCCCATTCGAGCCCGCATTGAATTATAGAGTCTGAGTTCAATTAACAAGAAAACGAAGAGCAGACTTGCATACTTAGTGTGAGCTTGACCGAGAAAGGTAACTACTGAGAAAATATTATCAATTTCTTCACTGGTGAGTATGTGTTGCTGGGTAACTGTATCTTTGAACTTGATGATGTCAGGGAACAAAAGATTCAAGTAAGGAAATCACAGAGTTCAAGGCATTGAGTTGATCGACATATGTGTGCTCAGTAGAACCAAGTTCACAGACAATATTCCTTCTTCTTGCCATCATTTGTGCGAGATTCGCGCGATCTTCAATTCTAGCTGCCCACTCACCGATTCCGTTCAATTCCTCTACAAGTGGATTTGTTGTGTAACTAGGGGTCTCAAATAAGATACCTTCCTGTGTGAGTTTAAGGCTCAACGCCAAATATTCAGTTGGAATAGTCCTTGGAGCACTGGAGGAGTAGCTCATAAACCTTGACCTACCATCAGCGTTGTCGGTTCCAACAGCAAGAGTTTTTGATCTTTCCCTTGATGCCTGTGGTGTCAAAAAAGATGTTGGAATCGATGCTGAGAGGTGGCTATCAGGGTGTCCACTAGGGGAAAAGAAAAGAAAAGAAAAAAACGTAGGGAATAATTAATGCACAAGAAGTCACTGAAAGAAGTGCGTGTCATTGTGGTTTGTGGTTCGTAGATTGGCAACAAATACCCAGGTGAAGGTGGTGGTGAATTAGTTGACACAGATGTAAGCACGAGTGTTGGGACGACTGGAGTGGTTGCCATTTGACAGTATTCAACAGGTTTTAATCTCCGTGTACCACGCTACAACACGCCCCGCACACAAACGAGCCACCAGATCCCCTTGGTTTTTGATTATTTTTGTTTTCCGTTTCGCCTACGCAGGGAATTACTGTGAATAACAACAACCCGGAAAAAAAAAAGACGGGCAGATCTTTCTAGTGATGGCGCAGAAGCAAACACGAGGAAGTGAAAGAAAAAAGAGAAGCTTGTTGTAAAAAAACAATAGGCATACACTTTTTTTTTTCTTTTTTATCAACACAAAATCTCTCCCAAAACAGAGAAGAATGTATCAAAGGCAGCTGTGAGGTGCCTCGGTCTTTTAACATGGGAAAAAAGAAAATTAAAAGACAGGAAAAGTTCGGTAGTGCATGATTGTTTTTTTTTTCTGTTTGTGCAAATACAAGTACATCCCTATCTCTTTCCCATCCTGTTTATTATATCTATACATAATAGTATAATGGCGTAAGGTATAAGGGGGGGGAACCTACCTCTGAATCGCTGGAGCTGCTGAAGAAGTCACTGGACGACTCAGAGTCTGAAACTGAAGCGGTGTTGGGGTTGATGTTTTCCGGGCTCAGTGTGTTCGCCAAAGATGGTACTGCACAGGCCCCGTCCCCAGTTCCCTTTGGGGGAATGAACGAAGGTCCTATTTCATTTGGCGGCGACAGGTTGTTAGAACTCGGTTGTTTGCCTGATGTTACTGTCCCCGTGTGTTGAACTGCGTTTTCACTGCTATCGGTTTCCACTTTCGGTATTGCCATTAGTTCTGCGGATGGAGACTGAGGAGAAGTCACAGCAGGAACAGCTTGGGTTGCTTGAGGGTCATTACTCGTTCTAGGTTTCTTCACTTCACCGGGTTGTTTGCGGCGTGAGCCCATCCTTTCCTCTAACTCGCCTAGTTGTCTTTCCACATCAAGTATTTGTTGTCTTGTATCGATAGCAGTTGCCTGTGCTTGTTCTAGTATTCGCGCAGCACTTAGGGATTTGGAGGGCTGTGAGCGCTTCCGGCTGGTACTGCGTACGGTGGGATTAGGTGACACACTAAGAACATAACTCTCAAGGGCTCGCAAAGTGGCTAGGGAAATGTTATGCAGATAGTAAAAGCGTGTGGAAGAGATACCATTGTCTAAAATCTCCAAATCTATCTCAAACTCAGCACCGTCACTTTGGGTTTTTAGCGGCGCACGCTCTTGGATGATGTTGACAACTTGCCCAAGTTTGTCCACAGGCAAAGACTTGATGTTCTCACCCAGTTTTTGTTTCTCCTGCAGAGACATGGGATGTGTATTAATCCGTGGGCGCGTTGGTCTTCTGGAGTGCTTGCTGTCTTTTGGTCGAGAATGATTGTTGTTCCCACTAGGGCCACTGTCGGACGGACTCGGGGTCCCAGAGTTTCCTCGAAGACCAGGTTGGGGATTTTGTTGGGTTCGGAGTGATTCGATTTCGTGCTGAAGAGAAGACATCGCCTTCCGTAGTTCTACAAGCGTGTTTGACACTGGCTCGGTAGGTTTGGGCCCATTGACGTGACCATCAACAGGCGGATGCGATGTGCGAGACTGGGTACTACCCCTCGGGTGCTCAGAACTTGGATGACCCAAGGTATTACGTGAGGAGGCAATTTTCTTCGCCTTGTGGCTTTCACTACGTGGACGGCCTCTTGTCTCTTTGTGCTTTCTATTTTCTGGTAAGTCTAGGATCAGTAAAGGGTGTTTAAGTACTTGCGACGAGGTTCCGTGTCCTGGTAGTCTTCATCTTTTACGTCTCCATCTCCGTCGTCCGAGTCGTCGTCATCGCCTTTGACCAAAGAAGAAGGTTGAATAGACTTCGAGGCATTGTAATCCGTTTGGTGATAGGTCGATCTTGTAGTGTGAGGTTTTTTGGGCAGAGTTATGCGAGCATAATCTCTCTCGAACTGATTCGCTAAGTTTTTCGCGTATCTGTAAGTCTAAGACAAGTACGGGAAGAAGGGAGGATCGCACATGTGAATAGGGTGCCCGACCGGATTGTAGAGCATAGCATTGGAGAATACAAGCCGCATATGCTTGGCAAAATCATCCGCTGCTGTGAGCTCCCCGTTTTTAGCTTTATCCTGTGCTTGGTTAAGAGGAAGAACATCCTTTGGGTCTCATACCATTACGGTACCCAAATCCATTGGGTTCTTTATTATATCGAAATAGTCTGGAATGTGTAAAGCAACGGGATCAACCGGTCGGCAAAATGGAAGTGCTTCTGGAGTCCGCATCATTCTACGGAGAGCACGCTGCAAACGAGCCATAACTCTCTTGAGGGAGTTCAACGGGATTTTTTTTGAGTGAGTAAAGTACCTCGGTGCTACTTTGTGTATTTTTTGAGGTAGAAGCGGTTGTCGTGGTGATTGTAGTTGAGACAGGCAGTGGAGAAAGAGGGGTGCCCCCAGATATTATATTTAGGGGAGGACAGTGCTGTGTAGAGGAAAGATTAGGGGAAATACACCTTGAATGAAAGGTACAAGTACTACTTTGTTGGAGAGAACTGGTGTCGCAGGAAGTATTCCTTTTCTACCCACAACCACCAATCTCGTAACAGTCCGCGGAGAGAGCGGGAAAGGAGACTTTGGTGAAGCCGTTTCCGACGACGAGGGTGACTCTTCAACACCGCCGTTTTCCGTCGAACGGGGGCAACAATCAGCACCGTCCACGGAGTTCATGTTCTCCATGTACTCCGGTTCCAACTCTACGTCCAACATGGTGGAGGAAAAAACTGCCGGAGAAGCGACAAACAGCCGTTGGTTGTTGTGTATGTAGTCCACAATAGGGAAAAAATAACCAAAATGTCGTGGTGCCTCGGCGTAGATCTTTTACTTTTTATAATTGTTTTGTTTTTTCAGTCCGCAAACCGGCAACCTTATAAACTCGAGTTTAAACAAAAATTGTGGGTCGGGTGTGCAATTACGGGGAAGGTGACGTAATGTTTCCAACCCCAAAACAAAATGTATTTTTAGACCGGTTTTTTTGATGGTGATGGCGCTACTCGGAATTGGAATCTCCCAGGCGCGCCTTCACCGCGCACCAAAGGGATTTTACACCGTTGTTGTTCCCTGTGTCCAACCAACCTTTAGAGTTCCATGTTGTTTTTGTCTGCTGTTGTTGTGTCCCACCGGTGGGTGTTCCGCTCACACCGGCGTCAATCATTCGATTTGTTAACACCAAATGGGGTGGAGTGTCGACAAATACGAAGTGATTTCCAGAGAGGAAACACGTGTACATACCCCTTTTTTTTTCGAGATCGTGTCCGCCCAATTTGCATGACGTTGTTCTAGCCGTTAAAACCACGACGTAGCTCGTGGTTGGGTTTTTTTTCCCCAACCACGAGGTGGTGTCGCACGTGTGGCTGCTCACAACTGGCACCCAAATTTTTTGTTTCTTTTTTGTTGATGGGTCCAATTTCACGGAGTTTTCACCGTTCAATTTAACCTTAATTTCAAGCGGCGTGGAGTACCCGGCCAGTATTGCTTTCTCATTGACACACTTCGAAGTACAGCGCTAGATTTATGAGGTTGGTATTGGTGTTGACAAAGTTACCCGGCCTGTTGTTGGTAACGCTTACCCCCACATTCTCCGTCAGTAATTGCTTGTAGGATAGCGTTAAAACTTACTGTTACCAATTTAACAGTAAGTTTTGAAATTATGTTTTGCGCAGTAATTGGACTGAGAAGTTGCACATGAGCTTACATCCCTTGGTTCTGGGATTTGACTGGTTCGCAGATGTTGGCCCTGTCTTTGAGGTGGAGGAAACGAAACCACAAACACATACCTCTGCCAGTGTCACTTCAGTAACAAATCGAGTTGGACTGTCACATTTTTCAGAAACTGACAGCACTGCACCAGGTAAGAATGGCTTGAATCAAATCCTGGATGAAATGAGTGATGGGATTACAACGGGACTCGTTGAAGGTGATCGGCCCTGGAGATGAATTCACACAATGAACAGATGTATCAAGTGCCATTGATTGAGACCGAAGTCACCCGGAACAGGTTGAAAGTTTAGCAACGGTCTCTATCAGAATTAAAAACTAGTTAGCCGTGACTGCTGTAACTCCGCGGAAGCGTTCTTCAAGCTACTTCAAGAAGTGGTGCGCCCCGGTAACAGAGGAGCTATTCCTATCATCTCGCTCATGTCGCGGTATGACCCAAAAGCACTTACTGCCCTTTTCTACCCTTGTGCGGAATAACACAAAAACGATAGGGTGAATCATTTGTGGGACCTGTTACAGTAGTGGACGTCAACTGCACTGCTTACACTGTACACAACAGAGAGCAGCTGCCTAAGTGACTAGCCCTTCTACCGCTGGATGAATGATGCACTGGTCTCTAATAGCCACAACAAAAGCTCAGGTCCACTTTGCCAGGTATAAAACAGCTGTCACTGGAAATAAAATGCTTAACATCACAAGGTTCATGATCTCAGAGATGCAAGAAAAGTGTCACTATTTCTCTGAGACTTAGGTGTTTGGTACAGGCGGCACAAAGGGCTTGCTTTCCAAATACCAGCATTCACGTCAACCAGCATCTTCCGCCACATTGCAGGGTCACATGTCAGAGGGATGGTTCAATAAGGAACCCAGATTCGGCCTCAGTAAGATGAACGATTCTACCAACTTTGACAGAATCATAGTAAAATATCCTTGTTCTACCACCAACCACCTCGGATCATTCAGGCACACTCTTTGTTTTCAGGAGCACTATGGGGTTCCCCAGTACCTGATAGCCTCCGAACGTTGTGGGTTTTTGATGGAACAGTGTTTCGGGTGTTGATGTCGTTTCAGAGCCGAACCACCACGAATACACCGTAGACCAACCTGGTAGACCTAAAAGCCATGGGAGGAAAAACAAACCAGTCAACCAACACTGTTTTTTTTTCTTAATTTTCCCTAGGGTGGTGCTGAGCACGAGGCAATTAATAACTTTTCCTTCGCCTGGAATATCAGGTTTGCAATACAATGCAATACACCACTCTCCCACTATATACTACCACTACCAAATGCTCCCAAAATATGGCTCCCAAATGCACCCAAACTGATGACACCGCTCCAAATGCTCCAAACTGCACCGCTCCAAATGCACTGCACTCCCCCAAATCCGGTGCCCCCTTCTCTCTTTTTTCTTTTACTTATTTTTTCTTTTTTTGGCGCTTAAACAGTCAAATTTTGCTCCCAGAGGAGTATCCGCAGTCTTGTTGTTGCCGTGAGTTACTACGAAACATACAGGGCAATTGTTAACAACAAGACTGCGGATACTCCTCTGGGAGCAAAATTTTCCGCGGCAAAATTTGACTTTTTGTTGGAGAGAATGGCTAGTCTGCTAACAGAGCCTCGTGTAAAAAAAAATAAGATTTTAAAGTGGTATTTGTTTTAAAAGACCTATGTATTAACAGGGTGATGGGTGATTTCTACTCTACTGCCCACTTTAGATCAAACGCTGTGAGTGCTATTCCCAAAGCCTGACAGGGAGTCAGGGGGTATTGGAAGTCAAGTGTAAAGGTGTGTTTAGCAACTCTTCCAAATTGCAACAGAACAGGTGGCGCTGCTACTGTGGCACGGTGATTAGTAAAAGAGTTCATTTGGAAAACAAAAAATAAAACCACAGTAAGTTAAAGAGAGAGAAACCGGACCTGTTGGATCATCAATGGATTGGGCTTCAGTGAGTTGGAAATTTCGAACAGAGGGGAGGGATACACGGCCCTGGAAGTCGAGTGTAAATTGTTGTTTGGCTGTGGAAGATGATAAGTAATTGGGAAAAGTTAATGGAATTCTCACCCTCATCCCAGTGAGGCAATTTATTTTGCAGTATCTTCATATTATCGATTGCACCATCTTTGAATTTCTGAAAAAGTGTCGTGTGCCTTGTAAGAGGTGTATTTTCCACCATTTGGCCATGCTCATTCAATTTTGGGATTAGAACTGATAATCTCCTAGGACCACCAACGCCTAATGGATTCAAGCCCTGTTGTTGTTGAAGTTTTTTTTTTTTTTGGTTTAAACAATGAGAAGGATTAGAAACTACGTGAGTGGGGGAAGGCTTTTTGCACATATGTTATAGCAGCTAATTCAGATCGAGGCGAAGAGGTGTGGTGCTTTGGATTATCACCAGAGTCATATACTAAAAGAAATCAGTTGCTCAATTTTACTTATTGACACTTTCGTACCATTAAATTCCGTTCCCATAAAGTTGGATCTTGTGTTTCCGTTAGAAGAGGTAGGAAATGCCCACTTAATGATACCTAACTTTCCCCACATATTTCCCAGAGAGTCTAGCTAAGTCCGCAGGGTCCGTGGATATGAGGTAATTAGATGATTTCGAACGCTTTCTTTTCCTAGCCTGGTAGAATTAATTAATTAACTTACGGAAAAGAAAAGTGGTCTAAACTGAAAGTAGGAACTGGTTGGTATCTTGCACAAACATCTGCGATATATTAACAGGAAGAAGCGGGAGGGGAAAGAGACCAGATAGCAAGGGTATGCCCCTAAGCCCTTCTTGATGCGCTGAACCTTGCACTGCAGTCTTGAGATTGGGGTGTGCGCAAACTTGGTCATTTTGTCAATAGGTATCAGGCCATTTACCAAGTAGACACCAGGCATGGTAATATATGGATTTTCTGAAGTGCTTACAGGTGGCATAAATGGTTGTGTGGTGGTAAGGGCAGTGGTAGAGGCTGATGATGGATCAAAAGTTGAAGTAATTCCACTACGTTCTAGAGCAAGTTCTGCAGAGGTCATGGGTGTTTTGTGTGTGGATGTGTCAGTTTGTCCCTCGGTGTCATTTGTCATTGCCATTTTCTCTGTAGGGTGGTGATGATGCCGGTGATGATGGGAGGCAGGTTTGACGATGTAGTCATCACTATTTGATTCGTCACTACTGCTTTTTCTTCGAGAATTCGATGGTGTATCCTCGAGCTGTGTAGCAGGTACACTTTTGATGGTTATGGACCTCGAAACCGGTGTACCCAGGCTAGGTTTAGCGGTGTGTTCTGTGGTGGTAACATCAGTTTAGAAAATGAGCTTAAAGGAAAAGTACAAGGAAAAGATTAAATCCTACCTTCTACATCGCTACCACTACTAGGTTTAGCTCTCGGCACCTTCTGAGTTGATCTAATAATTTATTTGTTAAAGCAATGAAAATGGGCTTAGTTTCAGCAAAAGAAATAAATCAAGCTGGCAAATTTTATAAGGCACATAAAGTGCGAGTAAAACTGGAAAATATAGATATATCACAGTCAACGCCTATAGTGGTTTTTCCTTAAAACGCACGACAATCGAGCAGAATTTCCTAATCCAGTAGGAGTCACCCTCATTGCTGCCATGTTTGCCAAACTGCTGTTTGTGCTGTCGCTATCAGATTCGGCGCCGTTTCCGCGAACGCCTCCTCGCGACTTCGCGGCGCGAGGCGACGACGTGGTGGCCGCGGTGGTCGTGGACGAAGTGGGGGCCGCGACGATCGAGATAGAGCGGATCACGGGCGCGGTGGAGACGGTGTTGGCCGCGGTGGCTGTGGCCCCAGAGGAATTGTGGGACGCCTTTGTGGATCTTCGGGCCTTTGGGGTCGATGTGTGAACGTGATGATGTCCCCTGTCGTCGTCAGAGGACGCCGATGACGACGAACCGCCGTAATGCATCGATCAACCAGCCAACAAACCAAGCAACCAAACAAACACAGAAACCAAAAACCAAGACGGAAGTTGGAGATTCATGCAATCAGAAATGGGAAGAAACGAAAAACAAAAAAAGTGCAACGGCTGGTTTCCTTTGGGGCGCACAAATCAAACAAATTTTTTTGTCCTTCCACGAGCCGCCGCCATCACGCCCAAAGGACAACAAACCGAGGCACACACAAAGACAATAGGGAAAAAAACGACCCCTTGGACGGTGACTTGGGTTGGTTGTAATTACAAAAAAACAAAAAAAAAAATGACGGGAGTGGGTGCGAGACTGGGACAGATCAACCGCGCGTTGGGCGAAGCCAAGTTGTCTTTCAGAGAGAAAATCGGCGACCGACAAGCGCATGCTGAGAGTGCCCCTCTCGTAAGAGAGGGTTTGGAGGTTGTTTTTGCTTTTATTTTGCTTTTGTTTTTGCTTTTTTTTTTTTTTGCTTTTGTTTTTCATACTTTTTTGTTTTTGTTGGCGTTATTTTTTCTTATTTTTGTGAGATAGAATTTGGAGAGTATTCGGTACAACTTGAAGAATATCTACAAGAAGGGTCTAAGGGAATGTCAGCTACGTGCCCGTAAGCAGTCTCCACAACCCACAATTTGCGAATTGAGTGGTAACGCAGTTGAATAACAGCTGTTCTTGAGGCTAATGCCGTATTTACCCAATCCCTGGCGGATTATGGCCTAGTCTTGAAGGACAAGAACTCTGACATTGGTTTTGATACAGCCATCAGCTATTCCTTAATCACAACCATTCAGGTGAGTTGTTAACACAAATGAGTGAACTTCACCGAGCAATGGCACAGCTTAACTCTCAACTGGTTTTTTCTTATTTGTATTTTCTTTGTACTTATTTGGGTAGACCCAGGATATACAAGAGAAATTCAGTGGGAAGATCAAAATTTTTGTCAAGGGTGGTCTCCGTAAGGCCAGAGTTTGTGCTGATTTTTTTTTTCCCCCGTTACTCATTTTAAATAGTACACTCGCGCACGTTATGATAAGGCAAGGATTTCTCATGAAGCTGCAGAAAATAAAGTCAAGCTATTGAAAAGGTCAAGTTCTGGGGAGCAAAAAGTGCAGAAAGTACGCCTTCCTTTACGGATTTGTAAAATGAAAATAACTACAAACAGGCAGTAGAGGAGGAGGCAGAAGCAAAACTACTGTTTGAAGAAGTGCAATCAGATACTCTAACAATGCTTAATGACGTTCAAGACCAAAGTGACATTGAACTTATTGAGCGGTAAATTGTACCAATAACACCTGCCACTGCTCACTTCTCATTAGAGTGTGTGACAACTATGATGCATACAAGGAATTTTTCGCGCGAGGTAACGAGCTCTTGGGTAAGCTTTCTCCTACGATAGAAAAGTATCGCTCATCTGCAAAAACTGTAAGCAACATCTCACATACATCCTTCTCAAATGTACTACAGCTTCGTGAAGAATTCACCCGGCAAGCACAGCACCGTGGTGAGCAGTACTTTGGAGTACCCATTGAAGACCTTGTAAAAAGGGAAAATCGGGATCCTGCCACCCATCTGCCTCGTGTTATAGAACAGCTACTATGGCAGCTCAACACTACTGGTATGAAATACCACTTGGGAATTTGAGCTCAGTTTATCATGCAGGAGTGTCTGTGGAAGGAATTTTCCGAATATCTGCAAATCTCACCCACATGCAAGAATTAAAAAAGTTGATCTTGTGTGGTAATGTTCCGGTTCTTGCGTGATCCCTTTCATACATGATTTCTACCAGAGGCTCCTATAAACTGGCCAGCAGAAGATCCTCATGTATTGGCTGGGTTAGTAAAATCATTTTTACGTGAATTACCTGAACCTCTGATGCTATTTTCCCTGTACAATAAATGGGTGGATGTTGTCCGTAAGCATGCGGGAATTATTACTTTTTTTGTAACGTTACGCCAGGAGAGACAGACCCCGACAATTCAGAGGAAATTGTCCCTAAACTTCAACCTCTGATTGCCTCCCTTCCACCGACCAACAGAAACATGCTCAAACATCTTGCAGGTACCAACCGAATAAGAGTTGTTATTCCTAACAGTTCTAGTTGTAATGTATAATATCGCAAAGAACTCTGAGGAAAATAAAATGACAAGTATGAATCTTTCCACATGCCTTGGGCCAAATACACTCGTGTCTGAAACACCTCTCTCAGGTTCTTCCTAATTGTTTCTTGAATTCAAGTAAAAGAGAAAATTACAGGTGTACAGGCAATGGAACATTCTCAGTATGTACCACTAGCTCTGCGCTGTGTTATTGACAATGTCGAGGAACTATTCCCAGTATGTCTTCCCAAATGTCAAAAATCAAAGGGAATTAGAACCCAAATTATGCATTATGCTCTGTGTGCTTACATTTTTAAGGGGGCTCTGCAAGAGTGCTTTGCCACACCTCCCGAGGCGAAGGCACCACCCCCACAGCACCCTGAGGGAAACCCCGTTTCTAGTCAATCACCCCAACCAGATAGCACAGTAACACCAGCAACACCAACCACTCCACCAATGACCCCATCAACACCTGCAACTGACAGAATTGAGCAAGTGCAATTTGGGTTCATCAAACGCCGGCCTATGGAACCCTCTGGCCACACATTCACAACAACCCGTGAGCGTGGGTTGAATACCAGTGCTTCCTCCACAACAACAAGTTCCCCAACAACTCCACCAACAAAACTCTAGTAATTCACAACAAGTCTAACAAACAAACTATTTATTTTTGTTCAATTGGAGAGTCCGTGATTGTGTGTACTCTTTGAGAGGTAGAATAATAACTAACAATACATCATTGTCTATGGTGGGGGGAGCGAGACAACAGTAGAACCAAGTTCGTAAAGAGCTACAGCTGGGAAATATGTTTGCGATGTAATAACATCAGCCCCAGCTGCTGTTCCTACCTACGGGATTGTGAATTCAGTTGACGGGTTAATACTAATTAATTAATCTGCAAGTTACTTAATAAATAGAAAAGGAGGGGCTTCATGAAGCACACACCCTGGTACCGTTCAAGTAAAAGGAGCAAGTCCTGTGTGTCATGTTGAGAAGCACTCCAACTTCGTCGCCTGTGCCATACACTCGCCCAAAAGCAACGTTGCTCCCTAGCCTGTACGCGTAGCCGTTGGCTCCATAGTATGACACGCCGTCATTACTGAGGCCAGGGTAGTGGCTGGCTGTGAACATTCCAGGGAACGAAGCATCACACACACCAATCATTAGGAACTTATTGGGCCCAGCATCCACCTGAAAAAAAAAAAACAACCATGTAAACATAACTATAAAATAAAAATAAAAATAAAAATAAAAATTAAAATAAAAATAAAACAATAAAACAATAAAAAAAAGAAGTGGGAAGAGGACCGACTAACCACTTTGAGTGAGAAGTAATGACTGTCACTGGACCAACCTTCAGTGCCCAGAACTATCTTGTGGGTTTCAGTTGCGGGGCGGCGGAGTCTGCTGCCCGGCTGGATCGGTTGGGGCGCAGCCTGAGTGTTCTGAGTCACGAGGGTGTTTGCGTTGTCGAACACCAGGCCGTGGGCACCGCGCGTGGGATCAAACGTCACGCGGTGGAAGTGTAGGTTCGCTACGTAGGCCAGGTCCGCTGGAACCGTCATGGTTGGCTGTGTTAGGGCTGCCATTTCGCTGTGCAATTTTATGACGAAACGGATGAACCGGTTTCTGCTGAGCTCAACTTGGTATGGGGCTGGCTTTGTGCTTTCAGGAAAACAGAGGAGCGTGCATTTGACAGCATGGAGAGTTATGTTTAACACACCACTTGGTGTTCCCTGGTTGTAATTAAACAGCTTCCAAAATTTTTATTGTGAAGAGTGTAACAAAAAAATCAGTGATCTTCAGAGGCATTGCCATCAGACTCTGAAATTCCACTTGGAAGCGCAAGCTGTGTGGGGTCTGGAGCCACAACCACCACGCGATCACACACAGCAGATGATGGAGGATCAGACGAGGTAGCAACAGGAGCCTGGAACAACAACGACGGCTGGAAGCTGGGCAGCGGAGCGGGGATGGTGATAACATTCAGAAACTCGCTGCGGGCGGCGGCGCGCTGGCAGCGGCATCCGTACTTGGACACGTCGGTTGTGGCGCAGTAGGACTCCCCGCATCTCGAGCACCACGTGCTCCCGCCCACTACCAAGTTTGCATAAGGGTCTGGCGAGGGTTCCTTTTTCTTCTTGTTGTTTTCTCCTTTACTTGTTCCCTTGCTGGACGTTGACCCCATGCGCGGAAACTGCTTCCTTACGTTGTGGCGGTTGTGGAAAAAATGATTGATTTCTAAGAAGTAAAAAGAGAGCTAGGGAGGAGATGCTTTGTTGGTGCTGTGCTGGACAAAAGAAGCTAACTATTTTGCCAAGGCAACTTGCCCAAGTCCACGTTTCCACCGCTCAGTATGAGACCGACTTTCTTTCCCACAAGTCCGCACTTGCGCTCCCACAGCACCGCAAGTGGCGTGCAGCCCGACGGCTCCACGACGATCTTTGCCCGCTCCCACACGAACCTCATGGCGGCCACGATGCTGTCCTCGCGCACCGTGGCGATCTCGTCCACGCAGTCCCGCACAATAGGCCACGTCAGGCTCCCCATGGACGTCAGCAGGCCGTCGCACACGGTCCGCGACGCGCAGCCGTCCACCGCCGGCTGCAGCACCCCCGTCTCCTTGGACCTGCACGCGTCGTCCGCCGCCAGCGGCTCCGCCCCAATCACCCTGACGCGGCCACCGGGCGAGGCCGAGGCCGAGGAGCCGGAGGGGCGAGCGTGGGAGCGGCAGGCGATGGCCGTACCGCTGAGGAGGCCGCCGCCGCCGATGGGGGCGATGACGGCGTCGAGGTCGGGGACCTCCTGCAGGAGCTCGAGGGCGCAGGTGCCCTGGCCGGCGATGACCCTCGCGTCGTTGTAGGGGTGCACGACCCGCGCCCCGGTCTCGGCCACCACGCGGGCCAGCGCCTCCTCGCGCGCCCGCAGCGTCGGCTCGCAGAAGGTGATGCGGCCGCCGTAGGCCGCGACCGCGTCCGACTTGACGCGGGGCGCCGTGCGCGGCATCACGATGTAGGCGGGGACGCCGCGCATGCGGGCGGCCAGCGCGAGCGCCTGGGCGTGGTTGCCCGACGAGTGCGTGGCGACGCCGGCGCGGGCGTCGTCGTCGGACAGCGACATCACGGCGTTGCAGGCCCCGCGGAACTTGAACGCGCCGACCTTCTGCATGTTCTCGCACTTGAGGTAGCACTCGGCACCTACGGCCTCGTCCAGCGCGTGGCAACGGATTATGGGTGTCTTGTGTATATACGTCTTTATTCGAGCATGTGCAGCCACAACGTCGTCAATGTTTACGCAGTACCCTGTGTCCATCCGGAGAGCGGCGAATTTCCTTTCCCAGAAATCGGAAAGAGCGATCTCATCCAGAGCCTGGCACAAAGCCCTAGTTAAAACCTGGTGAAAAGCATTCGCTAGCTTGTTTTACTGAATACCACTTATGATTGCCACCTAGAGGCATCAGCCGGGGAACCACACCCAACAGATTCTCAATTTGCTTTTTTACACCGTAAATTAATGTGATGGGTTCGTATGGGACGCAAACGGGCTTCAGCAACAACAACCCAGGGGCTGGGCCACCGACCCCGATACAGGACGTAGAATACCCTGTGACACTGGGGAGTAGTTTCGCGCAGCCCAGCGACCTGCTATCCATGCATTGTGGGTGCCTTTTTTTCTTTTTTTTCTTGCACGGGAGGGGTGCGTTGTGCTGCCCACACCCACAATTTGTACCAAAAGGAGCCAATCAACAGCAATCTTACAAGTAAAACAAACAAAAACAATGCAGATACATTTTGGCCAACTTCGGCTGATGTAAATCAACCTGGGATCATTGAACGAGCCGACGACGGGCACCTCAGGATGCAATTCCAAAACACTGGGGTGCGGCCTAACTAATTCCACATAATACGCAAAAAAAACAAGCCAACCAAAATGAAAAATAGGCAGACAAAGAGTCTGTGATATTACGTGGGCAATGGAGAGCAGCCAAGGAGGGTGAATGTGTTCTTATTTTTGATGGACAAAGTTTCACGTTAGTTGTTGCTGACAAATTGCTCTCTATGTAATCCACTTTGATCAGTTTGCAGAGGATAGCCGTTGTGGGAGAAGGTGTGAAGCATGACAGATCGGAGAAACCAATTTCTGGTAATCACCGGAACAAAGTTTCCTCAAATTCAAACTTTCACAGAGCCAAGCAGTAAAAGATCCAAAAATGATGTGCCTTTCACCAAAACCAAATCTGTACCTCTACAACCGCCTCAGCAGGTACAACAAATCCCACAACAACAATCCTCGTTTCCAAAAACCACCACATACTCCACACCACCATCAATAACACAGCAGGCACAGCCTCAATTACAATCCACGCAACAACAACAACCCACAGCTTATACCAGAGCCGATACACAACCACTACCACAATCACAACCACAACCACAACCTCAACCCCAAGTCAGCACAGCAGTTTCCATCCTTGAGGTGAGCTGTTTTTCATGGTCTTTTCAATTTTTTCACACCTGCCTTAGAGCGACTCAAGTGATTGGGCCGAAAGTGACGAAGGTTTTTATCTTCATTATCTTCTATCTTTGCATTCATTTTTAACAACAAAAAGGTTCTGACGATGATGAAATCAATGGCCTACAATATGCAGCCACTCAACCTCAACAACCCTTACAACCTCTGCAACAACCCGTCAACATGTTACAACAACCGGTTCCACAAATTCAAACCCTCCCACCTTTTTCATCCATCCTAAACTCGAACCCTGGGGAACTCAATCTCCCGGATAGCAGCAGCAGTGATGAATTCAGTAGTGATGAGGAAGAGTGATACTGCTCTCACCATTTCTGCCATTATTTCGCTAATGAACTCTCCTTACAGCTACACCATCACAAAAAAAAGATATGGAAGGAGTCCATTGTTTTAACACAATAGAATTCAATACAATTTGTTGTATGTAGGTAGGTGACTACATTTTCAAACTGTACTGTTCAACTTGCAAAAAAGGGAGGTGGCAGCATTGCATATGGCCAAGGAGCCACAGCCAGTATTGAACAAGTGCAGCCGTAAGTGAAACATTTAGATGGCTTGTTGAGGGAGTTGTGTTGGAAGGATGCCGTATCGGCGCTTGATGGTCACTCTAGCTTTGGAAAACTTATCTTCGGGAGAGAATCGAGCAGGGTGCGCCGACCTGTAAATGGAAGGAAGAAGAAATAAAGAAAGAGAAGGATGCAAAATGGTAAGGTCGCGGGAGTAGTTTATGTTGTGAATTATTGGTTGGTTGCTTTGTTATTGTTACTACAATTCTTTTTATGAACATGTGGGCCAGTTCGTTGGCTCTTGATGTGACTTTGAAGAAAAGAAAAACCAAATTACCTCGTAGGAGCGTGGCACAAATCGCAAATTCTTTTGAGTGTGTACTTTTGGCACGCGTCACAGAACATAAGAAACATCTTCGGTTGTCTTTTTTTCCGTTAGGTTCCGTTTAAAGCCCCATAACTTGAAAATGTGGCTCACCTTGGTGAGTTTGTTACTAAAGCGAAATTTGTGGGCTACGCGTGCGTGCGGCACGTCTAGAGGGAGCCGATAGATTTTTAATTTGTTTGCTTTTTTTTTCACCTTCGCCGAGGGATCATTTAATCAATCTGGTGCAACTGTGGATCTAATGAATCCCACAATGTTGAACTACACCGGGGAGCAGAACCTACGGAGAGGATTCCTCTCTTCTAAAGAGGGATTCAAATGATGTCACATCTTTCGGGAACTATTTCTATGCAGTACAACAATTTACTCTTCCTGATGTTATTTTTTTCCCCTCTGGACATCAAAAGGAAACAGTCGAGATGGTGAAGTATGCAAGAAAAGAAATTTTTGTGTTTTGTTTTGGTGAGCATTGGGGGTGGCTCCATGGGCTAACTAACGGCTGAATACAGTGTTGGTCCATTCGACGTAGTCATATTCGCCACTCTTGGCTGTCAGCTTCGCTGTCTCCTTGATGTATTGCATGTCCTTTGTTGTGGTTTGTTTGTTAGTTTTTGGTTTGGTTCGGGTTTTTTGTACCTGGGGAGGAATGACGGCCTCTAGGTAGTCATGCTTGACTGTGGTGGAAACATCGGACCGGCTTATTTGCCTGAAGGATGCTAGGATGTCATCCTGACAGTATGTGAGGCTTTTGGATATGGGAATTTGTTCTATACCCTAGTGTCAGATACCGCCAAGTGTGAAATCATGAACTGTTTGAAGTTGTCCAAGGACATGCCCTGGTTTAAGTTGTTGTCAGATTGGAATGCGGACTAATAAGGGAGGAGTACGTCTGCAGAGCCATATTCCGTCATGATTTGTTCAATTTCCTTCGAGGTCTTTTCTTCACCCAAGGAATAAAGGCATGCTCTGAGTTCCTTCATATCCAGCATCCCGGATTGGTTCCGGTCAAACTGAGTGAAAGTGGATTGTATTTCTGGTTGTTGTGGTGAGGTCCAATAAGAACGAGAGGAAGACAAACCTTCAATTTGTGCCGGGGTGACACCAAATGTGGCAGAGCGCGCAATTTCTTCCATAAGCATTGCCTTCTTCTTTGTGAGGAAGGACTGCCATTGTTGCCACATCAACTCAGCATCCCGTAGAGTTACAGATGTGTGAGTTATATCTTTAAAAATGGTTACAACAATGGAACTGTGGGACCAGTACTTGTTATTCCAGATTCCTCCAGTTCAGTGAATGCTGCTGCAATTTCGGGAAGGGATGCACCATCGTCGTCCAGAGCAGCAATACGTTCCCTAATGAAAGTTTGGTAAAGGTTCATGGCAAATGGTATTACATACTCAACTAGGGCCAATTGTGTTTCAAATGTCAAGCCTGGTGCAGTGATTTTCGCCTTGTTAGCAGTAATCATGGCTACCAGGGGTTCGACAAGATCAGCAAAGGCTTTACACTTTCTGTCTTTCTGCTTCTGGAGTTCTAGCTCGGCTTCATAAATTGCCCTACAGTGTGTTATCCAGCCCCAATTAAAGACAACTAACTTGGTACTTTGAATTCCACCTTCCAGTTCATTGGTGATAGACTCAACAAGGCCAATAACACCTGCTTTATAGTCTGGATCGAGGGTGGGCACGGAATCCATGTGAGCCTTACAGAGGATAAGGGGATTAACAAGAGATATTTTTCAGATACTTCGTAATCCTTAAATGCAGACATCTTGGCCTTGGAGTCTTTTGTGTATGTGGAAGAAAGATCGGACAAGGACTTTTCAAAAGCCAAAACTTCTTCAAGAGTGAACCCGAACAGAAGGTCTTCCATTCCAGCAAGAGTGTCTTTTACCCATTGCTGGTAATCATAAATGGCACATAGGTCATTCAAAACTGGTAAAAGAGCGGCGCTGCGGAGATGTTTATGGATGTAACACACAAAGTTTGTAACCTTGTGAGTTTGAGATCCTGCAATCCTTGTTCTACTCTTTGCTCACGGATTGTAACATCCTTTAGGTTTTGGTATTTACCAGCAGCAAGCTCTTTCCCGAGTTTTACAAGAGGGGTAACATGTGTTGTGCCAATCTGAGCGAGTTCTTGATCGAACGCCTTGAGCAACCGTAGCTTATTGCGTTTAGAAAAATCCAACACACTGTAGAGTGAGGTAGACGTACTTGCAGCTGTGCAGTGCTTGCACTAGTTACGGGGGGTGGTGTGGACAGGTATTCCTGTTTTGCCGAAATCCAGGCCTCAATTTTGTTTGTCCGTTTTTCGTGGTGCTCATTCAATTTTTGGAGTTTCAACTGCCTGTTAAGTTCCGCATGCAGTGCCACCTGTCAAATGAATCTGAGAGCAGGTCATTCTACGAAAGGATTACCTTCTTCTTTTGTTCTACCTCCTCGAGCCCTGCCATGGCATTTGCAATATCACAAAGCTTGTGGTGGGGTACAAATTCTGGTCGGTGGTTGTGTGTGAGTATTGTGGCAATAGTATTAAATAGTGCTTCAAGATCAAGCTGAGCAATCATGATATCACTCTTTTCGGCCATTTTATAATCGTAGAACTTGTTCAAGCGTGTTTTGGCACCTTTGGATGTGGGCCGGTCAAAGAGAAAGCAAGGAGAAGGACCTTCCATTGTATTGTCAATTGTGTAGTCAGAGAGAGCACTTCCGGCCTGTGATATTCTTTGCAGAAGTTCCTCAGAACGAGCTTCATATGTTGCGCGAAGTGCGTCATTATCTTTGGTCAGCTTGATGACTTTGGAGATCCTTCTGCCAGCGAGATCCAATTTGCGTTGCTCTGAAATTCCATAGTAGTATTCACTTCAACTCAATTACACTTGTGTCTAAATAATGGGAAACACTACCTTACATATACAACCATACTTTTTGGGTTTGATTTAGCAAAAAAAGAATAAAAATTTACCGAGATACCTATTGTCATCCAACTTCAAGAATTCGTCTGGTGTGATGTACTGTTCCAACATAAAGTACCTTAAAGAAAAATTACGAAAGATAGTTTGAAAAAGAACTAGTCCCACTTGTGAGCAGCATGCATGGCAGCTTGTATATTAACCTTTTTATTGGTCCTTTCTAATGACTCCCAGTTGATAAGAGAGGGACGGTATTTGTGAATAATGGCACATCTTGGGGTATATGACAGCTAAGTGGAAACATGAAAAATACAAATACTTACAATGCCATTCCATCATGCCAGCTTGTTTTCCAGTTGTCCAGATGTACATCTGGATATCCCCTTGTGGTATTCTGACACCAGGTCATGAGAGCATCTTTGGCATTAAGGTCTGCCCCATGTCCTTCCTCATCAGTGAACTAATACCAACGTTATTAAATGAAGAGGGAGCCAAATTTACCTTCATGAATCTCTGCATAATACCCCAGATGAGACCAAGAACTTGCTGCTCGACACCATCAACAAGGTCAGAATTCGATGGCCACAATCTCAGCTGAACACCACATTCCTACCCAATTTGAAAAGTAAGTACAGTAGTTATTCAACCCAAAGAGAAGTTATAATGCAGATAAAGTAAACAACCTTGGCAAAAGCAATTGCAGCAGTAGCATTCTCTAGAACCTGAGGCCTCATTTTCGGAGCCTTAACCAGCCTAGCAGTGCACTTTTTCTCACTGAGAGCCTCCAACAGAGCAATCAAAGTAAGACCATCAGTCATTGCCTTGACACAGTCGTCAATGGCTTTGCCTGTCACTCGGCTGATCTTTTGTGACACCCATCGAGAGAAAATTTTCTTCTGCAACGCAACTGCCGCTTGTGCTGCCATGGTTTTTTGTCTCTAATAAATTGCCGTTATAGACCTTGTTGTTTGTGAAAAAAGAATCAGGTGCTGAAGTCTACATCGGTTTCGTTGTTGCGTACGAGAGCATAGTATACGTTTCATTAAATTATTGTTTAGGCATAGAGGTATCCATTGTCGTTTGGCTTACAAACAAACAATCCGGTTTTTGGTACGAACTTTCTTTTTTTTTTTTAATTGTTTAAGCCTCTTGGCCGGACACAAATCCACTGAATTGCTTTCCTTTTCGGGGAGGTGCGATGGGTGTCGAAACCCTTGAGACTCAAAGGCCTTCACCTTGTGGGCCTTGTGTTAGGGACATGCATAATTCTTTATCGCTGGTGGGCACCTCAGAGGAGGGCACAAAGCACTGATTATATCATACTGTTGGTCAGAGCCTGGGGTCAGTTGCCACACACCTGTTGATGAGATTCACCAACAAAGGTGGTGTCCCATGAGCGGTGGCCAACTGAGTGCCAACACCAGTGGTCGTGGCGAGGCACCACTGCAGTTTGGGCTTGGGTGTAAGCTCGGACAGAATCACCCCAAATGCAAAAAGGAAAACTTTTGGGGGTGCAGAATGGCAATGGTTGACACAACTCACCCATACCCAACAACTCAGTGACAAAACCCCAGCTAAAGATACTAGATCTTTTTATTTATTTTTCCCTTTATTCATCACTAACCAGGCTGGTGGTGTGGTTACGAGTTAGACAGCCGATGCGCTCAGGGTAAGCTCCTTTTATTATCAAGCCCTTTTTGCAACTGTTTTCTGGGGGTGACCCTAATTAGAGTTGCCTGTTCCCAGATTCTGCGCCGGCCGATCCTCCTCCGCACAGTGTATCTTACTAAGACTTTCAAGTACCTTCCAAGCTGATGGCCTCTGGTTGAGCTTGGTAGTCACACACTGGTTGATGAGATTTGTTAATTGGAGTGGTGTGCCAGGAGCGAGCAACTGAGGAACACCAGTGGTTGTGAAGTGGCGTGTGAGCTCTGACAGAATCACTCCAAATGCAAATATGTCAACTTTTGGGGAGCAGGAAAACCGGTTCACATCTATGCCCGAGACGTTGGATTCTTTGATGTCTGTAACTTCAAAGCCGGCCAGTGCAGTGGTCACCTTGTCACCTTCTGTGGTCACTACAACGTTCTCCCGCTTAAGATTGCCGCATACAATCCCGAATTCGTGGATGTCTCTTATAGCGGTGATTATTGTCTTGGCTATATCCAGTGCTGCGGAGAGCTTCATGTTGCGTATGTGCTTCTCCAGGTAGTCCTTGAGCGTGAGTGTGAACTGTGGGTGCTCCATGCACCATACCCTGGGGTTATTATCTCTGAATACCCTCTTCAGCTGCAGAACGTGGGTAGAGCAGTGCTGTATTTGGTTCCAGTGAGAGAGGTCCTCAAAGAAGGCACTCCGGTACGCTTTGTTGCGCTTTCTCAGATCAACCTTCATAGAAACAGTTTGGCTGCTATTCACTGAGCAGGTGGTAGTTGTAGTCGTAGTTGAAGGTGCAGGGGCAGAAGTAGCTGTTTCCGTTTTCACTGCCGTTGTCATTATGGGCTCCCCCGGTGCCGTTGGAGCGGGAGTGGCACCTTCGTTTGTGCCCGTGCCCGTGCCCGTGCCTGTGCCCGTGTCGGTGTCGGTGTCGTCGGCCAATACGGCGGACTCCCAAGCTTTCGCAGCCGCCAATTCATTGCCGCCGTCGGCTACAGCTGCAGTAGTTATAGTGCTACTGCTCGAAGTAGTTGTAGTAGATGAAGTTTGTGTTTGTATTGTCAGCCCTAGAAAAATGGAGTCCCGCATCTCAAGTGCCTCGGCATTCAGTGTTCCAAAAAGGAGACGCAGATCCTCCAGTTCTACTACACCATCAGTCTTTTTCATTTGCTCTCTATGTTGACCGAGGCATGTCACCCTATCTAGATGTCTCTGGAAATACCGAGTTGTACGTTCACAGCATACATATTCCAGTACCTTTCGTTGTTTTTCTACCTGTATTGGGTCACATAGTTTGTCAAGCATGCGTTGTGCAGCATTCTTTTTAAAGGCAGTGTCAATGGGCTGTTCCCCCGTGTGAGGTGCAATTGCTCTTGTAACTCCTGCAAGTGAACACGCACTAACTCCAAGTATCACTGCCACTGGTGCACTGGCTCCCCCAGTGAATGGTACGCAAATAGCTGCAGCCAAGAACGCAGCAAAGTTAAGACCAGCCGCAGTCGCTACGCCAGCGTATGCGAGGCGGCGCATTATATGACTATAGGTAGGAGATGCAACCTGGAGCAGCTCTCTCACGTCATTGTCTTCCATTTTCATAATTCTTTGAAATTCTGCTTTGACATCGTCTTGGATTCGCTGACGCAGGTCAGTAATCACGGGATGAACAACGTTTACTGCTAGCCAAGGAGCAAGCTTTTCCTCAAGATATCGCTGGGCTTGGTCTGATGTTATCGACCTGGGGGTTTCCTCAAAGGATAGAGCAATTGCTTTCTCCAAGAACTCATCTTTTATTTCCTCTACTTTATGTATCAGAAGATTTGGAAGATCCTTTGTGCGGAGAGCGATCCTAGCCAAGACGGTTGCTTTCCCAGTCTCAATCCTCTCAGTGGTAGTTTTTCTTTTTGTCTCTATATCTTCAAGAGAGCAGGGCAATGCGGCAAGATTCTCAAAGAAGGTTCCTGATGCTGACGATATTTGCGTGAGTGCCCGACAGCACAGCCGCTGCTGAACAGCGATGATCCAGTGCAAAAATTTGTCCATGAATGGTTGAAATGTGCGGAGCTCATGGTGATACAAGAAGTCGTGTGCACTCACACAACAAAAAGATGTGCACTTCTGGAAATCATCTGAAATGGTGAACGATCTCGTTGCTGGTGACCGACGCATATGCTCGAGGAGTTTCTGGTATGACGTTGTAATATCATTATCTTGTATCAGTTCGAGATCGGACCCTTGACTCTCATCCAGGATATTACCAAGGTCCACATGGGTATTGGCAAAGAAAACCTCTGGTATGTATTCATCTGCTGAGAGACCTGTTGAAGCCTGAAAAAGTACTTGTTCCATCTTTGTCAAGGCGCACTGTTCATCTCCGTCAAATACCGCCGTTTTATAGCAGAAAACGACACCATGTGGACAATAAGCTCCGAGGAACAAAGGCATGAATTTGGAGATAGGTTTTCCAATGGGGTCACTTATTGCGTGGCCAGGCAGATCCACAAGTTGGATGCCAGACTTCAGAAGGGGCACAGGGTATTCAACAAAGACTATTGTGGTCACTATATCCACCACATCTATATCTCCTTTTCTTTTATCGTTCGCAGCCCCTGATTCTTCCGGTAGCAGAGTTTCCCGGGCAAGGTACTTGATTATATTGCCTTGGAGTTCTTGGTTGTTTCGAACATTTGCCAGGCTAAAAGGCTCGCCTAGAGCATATTGGATTTCCCCATTCACCACTTTTGCAGTGCGAATGCAGGCTTTTTCCTTCTCGGCGTACTTCAACACACAGACTCTGGCAGTGCAATATCCACTCCGCATAGGGAGAATGCGCTGCCCACAAAGGGAGTTGATGAGTGATGACTTTCCTGAAGGTTTAAAGGAGAACTTGAGAAGAGTAACAACAAGAGAGGGGTCTGCACACCAGAAGCAGTATGGCCATAGAAAGCAATTCGAACAGGCGCTTTGCTGCACACACTCCTCACAAATTTCTTGTCGTCGGGTGGCATGAGATACTTCCCGTTTGGTAAATGTATTTTTGTTGCCAGCTCCTTCTCTATGAACTCGTACCTTCGGTTTGTTATTTTAGTTCGTTTTTGTCCCTATAGAGAGCAATAATCAAACCGGTTGAAGCACTCGGAAATAACAACCGTTTGCTCTAGTATGGCGGTGATGGATCTTTCGAGCTTTTCGTGGGGACCCAGGCTGTCATCTACGTGCCCTCTCACGAACGTCTCAGCCGCTAGTGGATGGGCTTCACTTCCCTTTCTTTCTTACTGCTAGTTTCGGTGTAGGAGTCAGAATGGTTGGCAGCGGAGCTGCAAACGGTGCTGTCACTGACGGGGGAGGTGGCGTTGGATTTTGCTGTGGCAGGAGGTGTCGTGGGTGTCGTGGGTGTTGTGGTTGGAGGTGCCGCGTGTGCAGTTTTTGCTTTGGGGCCGATATTCCCCATTCGTGCCACCTCCTGCGCAAAAATGTGGCGAACAATCAACTTGAAAACAGTGGAACAATTAAAATTTGAAATGCAGGAATCCGCACACTGTCATGAGTTCCATTCTACCGAATTGGATTCTTGAAAGGATTTCCCCAAGTGGAGCTTGGAGCACAAAGGACCACCATCCGCTCGTACTCCAAACTTTCGTGGTTCAAGCCACAACCGCAATCAAATACTTTATTACTGAATGAAAGATCATGAGCCAACTTCATTCATTATCTTGGGGGAGCATCTCCAGAGGGGGGTCGCACAAAGCATTGAGAGAGTCGAACACAACCCGAGCTGTTGGTCGGAGACTGGGATCAGTTGCCACGCACTTGTTGATCAGACTCACCAACTGGGGTGGTGTTCCACGAGAGGTGGCCAACTGAGGAGCAACGTCAGTGGTCGTGGTGAGGCACCGCAACAGTTTGGGCTTGGGCGTGAGCTCTGACAGAATCACCCCAAACGCAAATATGTCAACCTTGGGGGTGCAGAAAAGCCGGTTTGCGCCAATATCCACATTGGAAGAAACAGAACTGGTGCTGTTTGTATCATCATGGTAACCTTGCTCGCCACCACTATCTCCTGTGATTGTGCTGAATCCAGCAACTGCAACGTGAGTCACCTTGTTGTTTTCTGTGGTCACCACGATGGTCTCCAGCCTGAGATTGCTGTGAACAATCTGATTGTTGTGGAGATCCCTGAGAGCAGCTATTACATTCCTGGCTATCACAAGCACATCAGCAAGTGTCATTGTTGCTATGTGCCTCTCCATATGCTCCCTTAATGAGTATGTGAACCGTGGGTACACAACACACCACATGTTGGCCTGCTGGTATACCATTTGCAGAGGGAGAATGTTCGGAGAGCGTGATGCCATGTAGCTCCAGTGATGCAAGTCCTCAAAGAACGCCCTCTGCTCACTTTCGTTGCACTTACGAAGATCAACAACCTTCACAAAAACGGGTTTGTCTTCCAAAATGCCTTCCTGTGTCCATGATTCCTTTGAGTACAATGAGCCAGGTGAGTTTAGAAGTACAGGTTGGTTTTGCAGCATCTGGTCCCGTACCTCAAGTGTCGTGGCGATCAGTTGGCCAAAGCTAAGGCGCATCAATGACCAATGGTGTCTGAGCCATGTTGTCTTGTCTTCAGGACAAGTATTTACCATTCTGAGTCTCTGTGCACATAGGGATTTCACTCGATTCAGACGTCTCTGAATGAGCTTTTCTGCCCTTCTCTTGGCCACTGTTTCCAGTTCCGCTCTTTGTGCTTCTACTTGTTTTGGTGTGCAGACTGACTCAAGCATTCGTTGGGCGATCAGTTTTTTGAACTCGTTGTCAGGACTTTTGGGGCCAAGAAAGAAGAGATCAAAAAAAGACAGCCCTAAAACTCCTCCACTTGCGGCTATAGTCACTCCAAATCCTGCAAAAAATAATGCAAGACTCGCTCCTCCTGTGAATGGTGCTACAACCAGGCCAACAATGGATGCCAGTACACCTACGCAAGTGAGACCCACTGACGCAGTCAATACACGTCTGTGCATTGTTGCATCATAACCAGGAGCTGTCAGCTGCAGTAAATCTCTCACATCGGAATCTTCAGTTTCACAAAGTCGCTGGAACTGTTCATCTACAGTTTTCTGTATTTTCAAATTAACTTTGGTGATCACAGGATGAGTAACATTCACTTCCAGCCAAGGAATAAGATTTTCTGCAAGACACATCTCAGCTTGGTGTCTTTGTGTGGCCTGCCAGTTTGGGTTGTACTCGAAGGGCATAGAAACAGCTTCCCTCAGGAAGTCACCTTGCACTTGCTGCACCTTTTCATTTAGAAGAAACGGAAGCTGCTGTGTGCATTCAGTGATCCCAGCCAAGATGCTTTCTCTCGTGCACAAAATCCCCTGCTTGGTAGCTTCTTCTGCCCTCTGGATTTCTTCACAAGAACAGTTTGAGAAAGCAGTGAGATTCCTGAAGAAGGCCCCTGAAGCGGTGCAGATTTGGGCAAGTGCCATGCAACATCGCCTCTGTTGGGTGGCGACAATCCAGTGCAGAAGTTTGTCCATGAATATTCCATATGTCATCTTGCTGAATGCACTGTCATACAAGAAATCGTGTGCACTCACACAACAAAAAGATGTACACTTCTGGAAATCCCTTGGAATGGTGAACGAACTTGTTGCCGGTGACAGGAGCATCTGTTTGAGGTGCTTGTCATATATTCTTAAAACAGCAGCCTCTTTTATCAGATTGGGCTCTGCTCCATTCAGCTCATCTGCAAGATTTTTGATGTCAACACATGTGTTGGCAAAGAAAACATCGGGTGTGTAATCGTCAACTGAGAGGTATTCCGAAACTTTGGAAATGACTTCTTTCAGACTTGTCAAGGCATACTGTTCCCGTATTTCAAATGCCGCAGTTGCAAAGCAGAAAACGACACCGTGTGGACGGTAAGCTGCCAAGAACACAGGCATGAACGGGAAGATGATTGCACCGAGGGTGTCACTTATTGCGTGACCAGGCAAGTCCACAAGTTCGATGCCAGCCTTCAAAAGGGGCACAGGGTATTCCACAATGATTATTGTGGTCAATATGTCTCGCTTCGTTTCTTCATTCTCGACACCTGATTGTTCCAGGTCAGAGTGATGCTTTGTGGTAAAAGGGATCACACACCTTGGAGCAGAGACTCCCGACCAAGATGTGGGTTAAGCTTACCACCCAGTGTTTCTGGAGGGGCCTCACTGTCTTCAATGGGTGCGAGAGGCTCACTGCGAGTGCAAAACTTCGTGAGACTCTCCAAAACCTCACCTGTGACGATGTGGCCATCAACAACTTTTGCACTGCGAATGCACGCGTTTTCTGGTTCCGCAAACTTCAACACACAGATTCTGGCAGTGCAATGCCCACTCTGCACTGGGAGAATGTGCTGCCCACAAAGGGAGTTGATGAGTGATGACTTTCCTAAAATTTGAAAGGAAAAAGGAGATGTGAGGAGAAAGCAATAAATGTAAGAGAAGAGGCTCACCAACACCAGTGGAGCCAAATAAAGCGGCTCGAAAAGGCTCTTTGCCGCACACACTCCTCACAAATTCCTGTTCCTCTTTCGGCATGAGATCACTCTCCTCAGGTGCCACTGTCATCTCGGACAACTCCTTTTGCAAGATTTCATACCTGCACAAAAAAGAGTATTTTTGAATTGGGATCCGTTTGAGTTACCTTCTTCGGAGTTGGAAGTGTGGGGAATACAGACAAACCTTTGGAAGCACTCAGAAATTGCGGGTATGACATGTTCACGGAAGGCAACGAGTGACTTGGCGAGCTTATCGTGGTGTCTGTCGCGTGCGTCGGTGTGTCTGTTCACGAACCTGGATGCGACAATGTACTCGAGCGGCGGCCCTTCTGCGATCACAACCTCCTTTTTTTGTTTTGCAGTGGTGATGCTTGTTGGTGAGCTGCTCGTGATGTTGTCAACACAAGCACTTTTTGTAACATTGCTCGACGATTTGGCAGGGTCTGCGGGTGGAACTTGGTATTGGTTGGAAGCAGTGTTGGTGTTACCCATTTCCTTGAAAAGCACCGTGATTCCAAATCACCCAGAGTGGGTCTCAAAATGGGAAAACACTACCCAACTGGAGAAAGTGGAGGTAAAATCACAACAGGCTCGATTTAGGTGCTGGTCCCCATGTGGAAAATCAAGAGACCATAGTCAATGGTAAGAAGTGCTATCCACCACCACTCCTTGTTTTGGTAAGTGGTGCATTTTTGTGTGGAAGGTCCATAGAAGCAGAGAAGGACCTTCAGTCAGTGAATTGCACTTGATTAATCCACCATCACCATCAGCTAATCACAACTCACTGTGGCACAGTGGGAATATGTCCAGTAGTGCTGGTGGAGCTCTAAGTGGTGGTGCTTATGGTGGTGTTCATGGTGGCAGTGCTCATGGTGGTGGTGCTCACAGTGGTGGTAAGTGCTTGTGGCAGTGCTCATGGTGGTGACAATGGTGGTAGTGCTTACAGTGCTAGTATGCAGGGTGACAGTGCTCATGGTGGTGGTGCTCAAATTGACCATTTATCAAAACAATCCAATCATGTGAAACGATTTCATTAAACATCCACCATCCCAAAAAGTCACACTGTCCACTTTTTGAGTTGGTCCAATTTGTGAGCAGGTGCTCTAAGCACTGTGGAGACCCAGAAAGAGGCCTGCACAGAGGGTCTGTGTGCTTCTGTGGGATGTAGTTCGTTGTGTGACAGCAAAGCAGAGAACGAGATCAAGAAAGGATTCTATTATTTGTTCTGTTTGTTGTTTGTTTTGATTTATGAGGTTTGGGTTGTGATTCTAAGGTCGGAGTGTGTCAGGCTTATAAGGACTTGAAATCGAGGTGAACGATCAGGTAGATTTCCGCGAACTTGATTTCCTAAGATGTCAGGTCCGAGTGCTGACTCAGCAGGTCAGTCTCTCAGTCTCGGTGTTTGTGCTCGTGCTCGCAGAGTGTGTATTCTACTGAATCACACAGGTCAGAAGGAAGAAATACAGTGGATCGTTGGTGAGCACCTGAATCATGAGGAGAAGGAAGCAATTCAGAAATGTATTTCACCATAGCTGAACTTCATTCTGCCACTGCAGGTGGCCTTCTACACCTCGCAGTCTCTGCCTGGTTGGAATCTTGCTGGATCCTCAAATCAGGCCTTGCTGCCCTTTGGAGCTCCTCATGATGCACCCTGATCCCCTTCGTTGCACTTGTGACCTACCATCTTCACCTTGTAGTGCACGAATGGCCCTCTTATCCTCTCCCTGATGATCCTTTCCTGCACCATTGCTGTTGAAGGTTCCTTTCCTTGCTGCCTCCTGAGGTCACTCTCCTTGACTGGCTTCAACCTGTCCACAGTCACTGTAGGGAAAATCACTGATCTGCCAAAATCCAGTGTCCTTGTCAACTCTGTGGGCTTTGCCTGCACTCTGTATGGACCTAGCCACTTTGGAAAGATGCCCGGCTTCTCCTCTGCTGTTCACAGACAGTGCATGAGGCAATCCACTCCTTCACATCCTCATACATGCAAGTCCACCAGTACTTCCTGGCGATCGCTTGGAAGGTCTTCTCTGTGCCCCCCACCTTGGATCCTATCATGGTAGAACTCCAGTACTGTTGCCTTCCAACCTTTGGGAATACAGATCCTCTTGGTCCTAGACCTCTTTGGATTCTTGACAGGCTTGTCCAAGTGCCATAGAATCCCTTCATCCACCGTGAAGTAGCATGCCATAGCCTTCAGCTTGGCATCCCTTCCAGGTCTCTCCCTAGACATAGCTCCCAGGATCTGCTTTCTGATCCTCAGCTAACCCCTCAACAGAGATTGTTCCCACGTGGTGAGTTGCCTTCACTGCTGGTGGCTCCCCTTTGCTCCCCTCCTTGTCCTCCAGAGATACCCTGGTCAGACCATCACTGGTATTCTCCTTCCCCGGCCTATGCACCACAGAATAATCATACTCCTGCAATGCTAAAGCCCACCGTGCAAGACGGGATCTGCCCTGCACCTTAGCTAGATTGGACAAGGCCTGAGCATCTGTCACCACAGTAAAGTGCCTTTCCCACAAGTATGGTTCGAATTTCTCCACTGCCACCACCACTGACAAAGCTTCCAGCTGAGGCATTGGATAGTTCTTCTGGGCGTCCCTCAGCTTCCTGCTGATGTAGGCAATGGGCACTGATTTCCCAGAAGCATCCTTCTGCGTTAGGGTGGCTGCTATGCTCCGCTCTGAAGCATCAGTCTCCACAAAGAACTCCTTATCCCAGTTGGGATAATTCAGGACTGGAGACTTTATCAACTCGTTCTTCAGTCTCTGGAACACGCCTTGCTCTAGCATTCCCTGTGGAATTTTTGTCCCTTCTTCTTGAGCTCCTCCAAAGGCGCCGCTATCTCTGCAAAGTGCTTGATGAACCTGCGGTAATAGCTTACCAATCCAATGAAACTCCTCACTTCCTCTAGGTTCTTTGGTGGCAAGATGGCTTGAACTGCTTTCACTTTAGCTGGATCTGGTAGGATTCCCTCTCTGCCAAGATGTCCCAAGTACTTCAGCTGATGCCTGGCAAGTTCGCACTTGCCTACATTCACCTGGAGTCCCGCTTTCCTCAGGCAATCAAAGACTTTCTGCACCCACTCCAAGTGTGTATCCAAATTCCCCCTTGAGAAGATAATGACATCGTCCACATATACAAGACAATGTGCTGGACTTAGCTTCGCTAGGATCAAGGGCATCACCTTGAACTGGTACAAGCCACTTCTAGTTCGGAATGCTGACTTTGCCTTAGATTCCTCCGTGAGCTCTATCTGCCAGTAGCCTGCCTTCATATCGAGTCCTGAGAACCAATCACAACCCCCAAGGGTGTCTAAGGTCTCATCGATCCTTGGCATGGGGTAGGCTAACTTTCATCAGCAGTCTTGGCACAGTCCTCTCCTGACTCACAGATGCAATCGTTGGGATGGCCAATGCTTTTCGGAGTTTACTCCTCGGAACCAACTTAGTTTCGGGAGTTTACTCCCCAATAAGTTGGGGTGCGGCAAACTTGGGGTAAAAAAACCGGAGTTTTGCCTCGAACTAGTGCTTTTCCAGTGGTGGTGGTCGTGCTTCTGGGTGGTTTCTGTGCCAGGAACGTATGTGATGCTGTTTCGGGGTGGTGTTTTGTGAAATTGTTGGGAGTGTCTTTGTGTGGGTTGAGTGGGTTCAGTGTGAATTAAGCACCTTGTGGAACCTCTTTTTGATTTTTTAGGAGCAGGACCTGCTGGGATTTC
>JAHLWZ010000881.1:0-61795 GCA_020536535.1 Pelomyxa schiedti | reverse complement strand
GGGCTGGTACTGTGGCTGGTAGGCCTGCTGCTGCTGCGGCTGCTGCTGTTGGGGAGGAGGGGGCCCAGATTGGTAGGAGAAGGAGAGGGTCTGGGAGGAGCCCAGGCCGTACTGTGGGGGCGGGGGAGGGGGCTGCGAGTACATTACCCTGCTGTTGTTGGGGGGTGGCTGGGACTGATACAGCGGGGAGTACTGCTGCTGGGGATAGGCCGGGGGCTGCTGTTGTGGCACGTATTGCTGCCCGTAGTAGGGCTGCACCGTCATGTACGACATGTGTTTTCGTACCGCTTGATCGTTTGTTTGGTGAAACTGATGGTTCAACAAAAACTCAGATGCAAGTGGCTGAATAAAATAATCAACAGACCGGAACGCTGTCATTTTCGTTATCGTCGCTCAGGATCAGCGGTCTGGTGTTTTTTTTATTCCGCCAAGTGGTGACTTTCATAGTACTACCAACTTCTCCACATAATAACCAAGGATTAAAAAAAAAAGATGTTTTTTACTTGGAACCAGAGCTTTTTTTTTTTTTTTGCATGGTGGAAATTTTTAGTTAGGGAGCAAACCATGTTGAGCAAAGAACCCCACTCACGGTGCCGAGGTTGGGGGATAGCTTCAGAAATAAAAGCTTGCAGGAGTATTTAGTCACTTTATTCCATGGGGAACACCATTCCAGCACCAATATCAACGGGCTTCAGTTCTACGGATTCGTGAGAATGGGTTATGTTCCAACGGGTTGCAAAAACCTGGGGAGCGTTGTGACGTCACAGTCGGAGAGGCAGTGGGAGTTGTTGTGCAAGCCTTTTTGTGGACCTAATAATAGCGGAAATATAATTAACTAACATACGAATACTAGGGTGACATACAACAATGGTTATTGTGGGGCCACTTGGAGTCGGGCTGTGCGTAGTAGAAGAAAGAGCAGTGGGCTTTGTGATACCGGAAACAAACGCCATTTCTGGAGGGGTCTTTGCATGTGGAGACCCGCGAAGCATCATCATCATGTTGCGGTCATATACCAAACGTGTGCCTGAAAGGAAAAAAAAAAAGTTTTTTTTTGTTAAGAGTTATTCGGTATGAAAAGAATTGGTGTTAATAGAGACAGTTGAAGAAGTACCTCCAGGGGTGGTCCCGTATATAGTACCACCTAGTGACGTCGAAAGAGTGATGTTGTCGATATTTATATTTGCGGGGATTTCGATTGCCTTAGATCCAGGTCCCACAATAACTACAGTGTCATTACATTAGTACGCAGGAGGAAAAAAACACTAAATGTTCAAACTCTTCGACCACATCCGTGGGATTATTGTGCATTTATGTTGTCGAGTTGCTTACATCTTGGTGACCGGGCATTGCTGTTTGATGCTGACATCTTAATTTCTTTTTTTAATTTCCGAGTTCAAATTTTGTTCATCAGTTTGATGGGGAATCCAATTCCTTTGTAGTCAAGAACCACTTGAGGTGACAATAAATAAAAACACTTTGTTTTAATAAAACACCCACTCAATCAAGCCTTGAACAACTGAGCCGAGGTCCACTGTGTCAGGTGAGTCTTGTATGCATCGTTCTTTATGTCCTTCTCATTATACACAGTGTCAGCATGTACATCGGCGCCAGCTAGCTCAGTCTTGAGTGCCGCCAGTGCCTTGAGGTGACCATTGCTCCCTTGTGTTGACAGAAGCGCGATCTTGAGGGTGCCGGCTTTATTGGCCGCCACGAGATCTGCCCTCCTGTTCCTGACCCACGTCAAAACCGGCGTGCAGAGGGTGTACCACCAGATAGGCCCAGCCAACACTAGAGTGCTGTATCTGCCCAAATCGGCGAGAGACGGGTCATCTGGTGCCAGTGTGGTTACGCTCCCACTCCATGTGTCAAACGTAGATCTGAAGAATCCCATTGCTCCAGTCCGCTCCTGTGATACCATCATTAAGCGTAGAGTAACAAATTGGGATTTGTTTTTTTACTAACATTGAAATGCATGGGTAGTTTTTTTTTTTTTTTTGACACACTCACACCTTTGTGTCTTTGAGCTCTACGGTTGTGACTTCGTGACCTGGAGTGGCCCCGATTTGGTTGGCCAGTTCGGTGACTACTTTTTTTGTGTTGCCAGAGGCTGAGAAGTATACAATCAGTGTTCGTTGTGCGGTTCCCGTGGTTGCAACTGCAACAACTGGAGCTGCTGCTGTGGCGGTTGGTGCTGCGGCCGTTGCTTCTGTTGCTGCCATGTTTTGGTTTCTTTTCCTCTGTGATGAACCGGGTTCCCGAAAACTTATGAAGGGGAAAAAAACTAAAAATTAGCGCGCCACAGCATAATTTGTTGTTTGTTTTAGCTTTGTTTTGTTGATAGTTCTGTGTTTGTGGGTGGGACTTGAATGAGGGCCAATGCATAGTGTGATTTTGGTTGGAAGTACTTCTAAAAGAACAAAAAAAAAACCCAAGACAAAATCACACAAACATCTTATCAACAACAGTGGAGATTTCTATTAATCCCTTTGTGTCAGCAAATTCCTTTATGAATTGCATTGCCTTTTGTATAAGAGGGGAAGAAAGCCACAAAGTTGGAAAACGAAGAATTTAATGGGAGGTTACCTGTTTGTTGTTAAACGGATCGTCACCCAACTCTGTGAGATAAGACTGCAAGTCATCAGCTCGGAGCTTCCCAGTACCGCTAGAATCGAAACACCTATGCCAACGGTTTCCAAAAGGGAAAAAAAAACCGTTTAGAACTCAAACCTGAATGCTGTAGTCAAGTCCGATTTGGAAACTGACTTGGGGTGAAGCCGCTGGACCGCCATGTACCTGACAAAGGTGAGCGTTTGGAAAGGCACATATTGGCGCGTGGGTTTTTGTTTGGTTTGTTTTTAAATGTGTCACATTTACTCAAGGAAAGTTGCCAGTCCTAGCTGGTCAGAGGTTTTTGTGCACAAGTCTTCAATTTCTTTCTGTTGCAGTTGATTGGAAACGTTAAAAATTTAAGGTAGGTGTTGGTTGTACTTTGGTGGGTGATTGTCCCAAAGACCGAAACAAAACCATTGCATCAGAAACCGGAATGGCACACCGATGTTCCTGCATTGTGGGAGATATGTAAATGGTCGCATTGGCATTTGACACTGAGAGCCAAATGTACCTTGTCAAAAAAGCCAAAAGCTATTCTGAGCTCCTCGTCTGGCGTCCATCGCTGCAGTGGGTTGGCAGCGGAACCAGAAGCGTTCGCAGTCGTTGATGTTGATGTCGGCGGGCTGGCGGCAGTTGCCGGCGAAGACGACGATGTTTGGGACGTGAAGGAGGAGCTGAGGGGCGTGGAGACCAGCGAAGAGGGGGAGGGAGACAGCGGGGGAGGAGGGGGCGTGGACAGCGGCGATGACGGCGACGACGCGGACGAGGAGGACGAGGCGCCGGAGGACGAAGGGGAAAGACTTGTGGGAGGGGCTTTGCTGGGTGGCGTTGGCCTCGTGGATCCGATCTTGCTCGTCGTTGCCGGTTTCTTCATCGTCCGTTGATGAGTTTTTTTTTTTCCCGGTTTCTTTCGAAGACACTTGAATAAAGTAATCAACAGACCGTTGTCGTAGCTCAGATCGGCGGTCTGGGTTTGTATTCCGCCAGCTACGCTACATCAATGCGCTTGGATGGCCTGAGTGGATTGGGTTCCCGAACTAGCTAAGTGAAAAGAACACTCAGTCAACACAAAAAGGCATATTGCCTTAATAAACTGTAGATATCAGATGGAGATCTCACAGCAGCAGTGACAACAAGCTGAGAATCTAGTTGGGGGAGAGCAGAAGAGGGCCCACAAAGCAGCACCCAAACTTCGTTTCCTGAAATGAATCTGAACGTAACGTCAATTTGACAAAACGAAAGAGAAATTATGCGAGAAAGAACACGAAAAGGGGATTAAAAAAATATCAAGAAACTAAACAAACGAACCCAGCCCAATGATCTCGACCTTTCCCTCGCGACAACCGGTCAGTTCCCTGTCATCTTTGTTTTTATTCTTTCTTTCGTTTTCGGTTTGGCTTGAACGCAAACCCCTGGTGTTTTCTCTTTTTTTTGAGTTATTTTTTATTACTTGCTAAAAAATAACGACCTTGTACCAGGGGCCTGGCTCTCCACCGACATTTCCCAACCGGGGCGCTTATCCTGACATGAGCGGCGGGATCTTTGCTGCTCCGCCTATTTCCCCTACTACTCACGGCAACGCTCCTCCTGGTCCCATTCCTAGTTGTGGCTCTGGATCTGGTTACGGTTCAAACTACGAAGTTCCTGGCCCTGGAATGGTGAGAATGGTGCTACCAACCGGGCTCATGAATGGACCTCACCCGCACCCTCTTGTATCGCCCCCTCGATCTCCACCTCCCCCAGGACCGACGCAATTCTCCCCAATGCACCTAGCGTTGCAGCAATTCTCGTCGCAACAGATTCCAGGACCTGGACCGGTAACAATGCCAATGCCTGTTGGAGTACACGTTCCTCCACCCGTTCACTTGACTGGTGACAATCCTGCTCAGCAATACGTAGACATGCAGCACTATATAGACGGTGCCGAGGCTATTTCCTTCGACATGGACCCAACAGCAAATTTCTCTGATGATTATGGTAGCGAACCAAGCCAATTTTCCATGTGCTAATTAATTTATGTAAAGCTTCGGAGTATTACGGGGAGGAGGATATATCAGGGTTGACCTCTGATCAGGGGGATGACAATATTCCGTACGATCCTATGCGCAACTCCCCAATCAACAGCCCTGTCTTCAACACCATGGAACCCCATTACAGGTTCTTAATTACTATTTTTACTTCATTCACGACTTATGATCTGCAGTACTTCTGCACCTTCTAGTACCGAATATACAGCATTTGGAGAGCATCCCTTCGGAGAGCACCCTTCACATACACTTTTTGTCAGAAATATAAATTCGAATGTAGATGACGAGGAACTTCAAGAACTTTTTCTGGTAAGGACAAGGAAACAGGGAAAAAAATTCTAACCGTCTCTTTAGCCCTATGGAGAAATAAGAAATATTTATACCCATGCAAAACACCGTGGTTTTGTTATGGTTTCTTACTATGATATTCGTTGTGCCAAGAATGCAATGAAGCACCTCCAGGGGCGCCTTGTTAGAAAGAGAAAAATTGACATACATTACTCAATTCCCAAAGTATAAGCTGCTCCTCACTTTTTAGAGGGAAGCTAATATACCCTAGGACAATCCATCTGAAAAAGAACAGAATCAAGGGACTCTTGTCGTTTTTAACTTGGACCCAAATGTCACAAATGAAGACTTACGTGTCTGCTTTGGGAGATTTGGTGAAATAAAGGAAATCAGAGAGACACCACACAAAAGGCATCACAAATTCATTGAGTTTTACGACATCAGAGATGCTGAGAGAGCCATGAAATCTCTAAATAAAACAGACTTAAAGGTTCCATATATCAAACCCTTTCCCAACTAACTTCTGGTCTCTTTCAAATTTACAGGGCAAAAAAATCAAAATTGAACCTTCAAGACCTGGGGGAGTGCGTCAAAAGCTTCTGTTGAATTCGCAGACAGGCAGTAGTGATTTTGAACAAACCAGTGGTTCAACCTCCCCGGTAGAAAGCGGGCTCTCTCCTCCAATGATGAAGTTTTATTCAAAAAGTTTGCTTGCACATTGCCCACCAATAACTAATACTTTTTTTCCCCAAAAACAAGGCCCTCAGTTCACATCACATTTGGAAAGTCTGGAAGGAATCTCCTGCGAACCGAATTTCAATGCCCCTACTATCATGAAGCCTTCGGCACAACCTTTTATACCAGCCTCACAATCTGGCTCTACTGCACCTCCCGTTACACATATGCATCCCTCGTTCTACTCGGGTGGTTTTCCCAATGGGATGTCATCTGTGGAAATTGGTGGCATTGTAACACCTGAGCAGCACCCTCCGGCCCTCAGTGTTCCCGGGTTCCCTTCCAGACCAAGCCAGCCTCCTATGCGTCGTAGTATTCCCCATCCTCTTCAAAAAGCATTGTCAGAGTCTTCCCTTTTTCACTTTGACCTGCCTATATCTCCGTTGCATATGCAAACACCACACGAAGCTGAGGAAACCATTACCTCATCTCAAGTCAGGCAGGAAGTTCCTCCTCCGCTGGTGCACTTCCCTATTCAGCCGAAAGCTATGCCACCACCCCAACAAACGAAAATTCTACAACCACCCACGCAAACTAAGCTTGCTCCCCCACAAGTTCAACCTCCCACCTTTCCTCAGCTTAGTCCAGATTCACGACCGGTTTTTCTCCTCAAGATACCTACTCTTTACACTAACCTCTGCCATTTTAGAAACCACTTGGCCCATTCCCCCCCGGTAATCCATCACACCCACGTGTGCTGGCTAAGCGTTATTCTGCCCCCTGCTTGGGAGAAGAGCTTTCTTCACTGTTCAGTTCTCCACCAGGGACCCTCACACAGGGCGGTCCCATGAATAAAGGAGCTACACCACCAACTAAGCCACAGTTTAGCATGTTCGGAAGTGACAACGGGAGTTCACAAGCAACCGATGGAACGGGATCAAGGAATGGGTTCCCGAATGTACCAGGAGATTCAGTTGTGGTGCAGGACAAGCCAATCGCCTATCCACACAATGTACATCCACATACACCTTCACCACTTCCGATGCAACAAGAGGTACAGCTAGTGCGCCCTCAACTCCCTACACCGTCAGCTCCACTATCGCAGTTACACACTCAAATTCCAGTTGAGACAGCGCCCCCATCCCCTCTTCACAATCCACAAATCACCCAATCACCACCATTCCAACGTCCTTCTAGTCCCCAATTACTTCATAAAGGTCTACCCCTGTTCCCCACCGCTGATACAAAATGGAAGAAAGATGACTCAGATGAGACGTTACCAAGGTAAAGTGATTGAGTTGAACTGTTATAAATCATAACATCCTTCAGTACTCCACTGTCGCAAATATTTTCTGGGCTTTCTTTACAAGTTAACCCAAGTCCTTCCAAGGTATGAGATGATTGTTTTTCCCCTTTTCTGATCTTAAAACAGGGAGGGCCTCCATCTTGGCCTCAAGCTCGTGTGGGACGCCAAATGAAACGACAAGTCTCTGAGCCAACTTTGGTTCGTTCAAACAATTACAAAAACCAACCTGACTAAAACAAAAAGAGAATCCCTGGTCGGGAACCAGAAACCAACGAATATTCAAGTGCTCTGGCGCCTGAACATACCATTACTGAGAACCGAACAACACTACTTATCAAAAACATACCTGTCACAATGAATCAGAAGATTCTGCAGGACATGATTGATTCCAATAATCGGGGGACATACGATTTTCTCTATTTGCCAGTCGGCACTAAAGTACTAACAATACATAAACTAGTAAAAATTCATCTTCTAACACCACTCAGAACAAGTGTAATATAGGATATGCGTTTATAAACCTCATTAGTACATCTCATATTCCCCAATTTGTCAAGGAATTCCACCTTAGACAATGGGAACAATCAAGCACCACCAACAAACCCTGTGAGATATCATATTCGAAGCTCCAGGGTCTGTCACGCCTTATTGAGAACTTGCGTAACTTGTTCCTTGCACCTGATGGCACCGCAAATGGCAGCACCCTTCCAATTGTTGAAATCAACGGGGTGCAGCAGCCATATCCCGTCGGCACACCCATACGTTTTGTGAGGGAGGGCAACAGGGACATTCTAAAACAGGTGTGTTCTCCCTTAGAATCACACTATTTACATTTCTGATGCATTCCATTAGGGCATGTGATACAAGAATAAGCACGGGAAAGCTGTAAACAATCGAGGAGCGTGTTGTTGTTTTCATAAGCTACAATCGGAACTGTTTTTTTTTTTTGTTCAAGTCAAACTCTTTCTTTGTGTCAATACAACTTCCTTTCAAAAATGTTGCACTGATCTGTCATTGTGTTGGTGCTGTACTTGGGATATAAGAGGCCTCATGATGGCCACACTGCCGTCTGTGAATCCTGCTGCCAAGTGATGTGATGGAGTTGTACTGGGTGTGAATTTGTTTGGTGTTGTGGAAACTATGCAACAGCGAGGAGGCTGTGTTGCTCTTGTTGGCTGTTCAAGGCGGGTGGTACTAACGAGGAAGATTTCTGGTATCATGTTGCCGATTCTGGGGATTTCGGTGGTGATGTTATAACATTCTTCAACGCATAGCAAGGTTGCAATTCCATGACGAGTGCCGCACACGAGGTCACTGTTGTCCAGGAAGTCGCATCTTGTGCGGGAAGCAATTCCCGAGTCTTCGGAAAGTGTGTGATCTGTTCCGAGCATCACGATGTTTGGGGGGAACATGTTCTGGGTGGGACGAGGTTTCTTGTTCACGTGATGAAGCATAATTCCTTCCGAGGGTCCAGAAGTGAAATGATAAAATATGGTTGTTGGGTGGTGTGGATGTGGTAGCATATCTAGCATCAAAGCTTGTGGTGGTAGTGGGTTGAACCTAAATAGGTTTATAAAGCGTCAGAATAATAGTGCTTCGCATTGGAAAATACTTGTACAACGGCCGGTTCATCTTCTTAATATCATAGACTGCTGTAAGGCCATTGGCACTTGCAGTGTAAATTAATTCCTCATCTGCACTCACTTTCATAACCCTGACTCCGCTCATTCCCATGGCTACCTTGCAAACAGGGTGTCCGGTCTGTCTTAAACTCCCAGTGCGGCAATCCCAACCAGAGAGGGTGCCATCCTGACCAACACCAAGAACCATGTTGTTGAAAAATGCAATATCATTTATCCCACTGCGACTGCCACTGAGTACCTGCATGGATTAAACATCAAACTTGAGATGCATGTGTACATTGGTTGGCTCATTTTGACAGGTTTCCAAGTTGTACAAGTGTAAGAAGGGACATGTGCCAAAGCAGCATACAACTTCGTTCTCATTTCTAGGATTCCACTGCACGCCACTGATTCCAGCACCTTAATGCACTACTTCCACATGTTGGCCAACACAAATGGAACATAAAAGGAAGGACCACCCCAAATCACAGTAAACACAACAATGGCAGAACATCCAACCTGTTGACAACATTAAAGACGGTGTTACTTGCAGGGCAGGCTGCCCTGAGGCAATTCCGTCCAAGTCAAATATTATCAAGTAGCCTATTTTACATCAATCAACCTCCTAAATAACAACAACACCACAAGAATATCAATACCTTTTGAAGTGCCCCCAGCCAAAAGTGTCCCCAAGGAATCAAATTTCAAGTCTGTGATGGACCCACTGGGGCCAATCCCCGTCATTGCAGTTGCTGATTCGCCATTAGATAGAAGATGGCCCAAAGGGTCCCACCAGGAGCAAGCTGGGCACTCGTGAGGGTCCCGCGAGGAAATTGGCCCGACGCGAGAGCACACGCAGGCAGCGACGAGGCCCCGCCGGGCTCCAATCTGTGCGTCGGCGAGCCGTCCCATAATGTTGGGGTGCACAGCGGCGGCCCTCCGCGGCCCCAGCGTGCCGTCGGCGCCGCACATTTGGGCGATTGTCCTCGTAGCAGTGGTAGAAGCCACTGTAGTCGTCCGAGAAGAGGGCGAGGAGCCATTGTGGGACGGGGGGCTGCACTCCAGCAAACGAGAAAGCGAAACCGACGAGCTTGTAACTGGTGGTCCGACAGTGGGATCCGGAACCAAGTTGGTTTGGCCTCGAAGCGCAGCTGTAGACCTGCCGTGCCGGGCGTCCTCCTTATGAAAGAACGCAGTGATCATCCTTCTTGTTGAAGAAAAATGAGTGAAGAAGACTAGAGGGGGTTCTGGGCTGACCAGACAAATTTGTGGGGCGGCGGAAGAAGCCAGCAACTCCACAGGACCAACCCTGGGTGTGATTCATGACATCAGACGTCTGCAAGCTCAGTTCCAGGGCAAGGAACAGTTCTATCTGATCACCGAATTCTTTCCAAAATTTTTCTCGATCGATGAGCACGCCCACAGCGCCGTACGACGAGGAACCCACGGGAAGGAGCGCCTCGGACACCGACGACCGGGACCAACAGCCCCAGGCCACGTCCGTGTGCAGCACCCACGACCACGGGCCCCCCAGCGGCGACTACAGCCCAACTCTCCGACCCACCCCAGCCTCGCCTCCGCCCTCGCCCACGCTCCCTCCTCACTCGCAGTCTCCTCCTGCTTCTGCTCCCGCTCCGTCCCCGTCCCCGCCCTCGCCCTCGCCCTCGGCGACCTCTTCTTCCCCGCCGCGGCGCCAGCAGATCGCGTCCTCGTCGTCGTCGCTGGTCCCGCCCGAGTTCCGCCGCGACTGCGACGCGGTGTTCGCGACGCTGGCCAAGCTGGGCGGCGGCGCGGGGCCCGAGCACCTGGCCACGGCCGACGCCGCCGAGGGCGCGTGGATGCGCTACGGCGAGGGCGCGGACGTCGCGCGGCGGCTGCTGTCCATGGTGGAGCGCGGGGGCCCCGGGCAGCGCGGCGTGTCGCAGGCGGGGTTCGCGCTGGGCTGCTATCTGCTGGCTTCGCGGAAGCCCGGGGTGGCCATGGGCGCCCCTAGGTTTTGCTCTGTTAATCAGTTCATTGACAGGTTGTGCCATGTCACTTTGTTTTGTTTGTGTGTGAATAGTTTTTTTTTTTTTTTTTTGTTTCTTTGGCAAATTCCTTTTGTTGTTGTTTATTTGTAGGGTTAGTCACATTTTTCCTTCCCCTCCCTCTACAGTGGGTTTTCTTCTTCAAAAAAACTTCAGCTTTTGTGTTCTGTACAGCATAAAGCCTTTTATACCTTCCTTTCACTTATTCTGTCCCTCAATACCTTTTTTGGTGTATGTCATTCTCTTTGCTTACTACATTTGATTTATCACCATTAAGTTAGTTTCCCTTTTATATTGGGTTCTAGCTCCTGCCTCTGCCATTACTTGTTGTATAGCAGCGTACTTGTATTATTTCTACAACCACTTTTCTTTTTTGTACAGGAACACACCTTTAGTCCGTAAGTGATCTGATTCAAATTAGTCCTTGTTGACGATTTACACCAAAAACAAAGGAAGTTTATTGGCATTTGGAATTCTAGGACCAATCTTTTTAATGGGAGGTTTCACCACAATGACTATCGTTGGTGACCGGAATGTCAACAATTCATTTGTGGATGATAATGCAATTGTTTGGGGGTTTACCTACCTTGCCTGGGCTTCATTTCAAATTGTTTATATGTGTCTGAGCACTGTATTTTTATGCCTTGTTCTAAAGTCTATGAGCGAACTCTCTGGCTCCGAAATTGTAGCTGTCCCAGAGGTACAACTCCTAGAAAACATCACTCACAGCCAGAGCCTAATTTCTTCTAGATTGTGGTGCCACAGCCCGGAACGAAGCACAACAAGAAAGTATTCAGGTCAGGGATGATTCTACTTTCAGTTACGGGCATCCTTCTCTTTTCCTTCGCAACGTGGGGTGGAGCTAATGCCGATACACGGTGGCTTGCAGCCATACTCGTGTGGGCCATTATTTCGCCCCTGTCAATAACCTCACTGGGCCTGATGGCTGACTGTGTAAGGAGGGAATACTGCACTTTACTCAGTGTTGTAGGCCTGCTTATCTCAATTGCAGAAGTACTATCCCCTTTGTACATTGGCTTGCCATTGTGGTGGTACTCCTGATGTATTTTATCTTTGTTCAAAAAAGAAAAACGAAAATTGAAGACATACACTCTTTTTAGATTTTGTTTAATTAAATGGCTTTGGTGGCAGCATTATTCCTTCGTTTTACTAGTGGTGTGCTTGGATTTTGTTTCCTGGTGGGCAGTGTACATCTTGTGTGCGTGGGAATGGTGTTTGTGGGTGTGACTTCCACTGCTAGTGTGATTGTGTGGGGTGATGCAGTCATTACTGGAGCTTAGTTTGGGAGACTGGTCTTCTGGTGAACTGTCACTGCTGGCACTGTCTTCATCGGAACAGAACACGGAGATGCTGTTCCTGGCAGGTGTGGGTGGTAACAGTCCACTCGTATCGGGATTGGAATGAGCTGAGTGATGCCTCACTTGGGGAGTAGCTGAGGACTCATTATGGCTATTTGGCTGAGCGGTGTGCTGGTTTGATGGTATATGTACAGGAGGTTGTGGTGTTACTAAAATTGTAGGCGGTGATAATTGAGTGATTATAGGTGTTGGACAAGGTAGAATGGGCTGTGATTGCTGGGCCAGTGCGGAAATGGAAGGAAGAGGAGCCTGTGGTTGGGAGCGCGAGCGGGTGCGATTGTGTGCATGTGGTGTGAGAAATTTGACATCTGAGTCTTTCTCAGAGGATGTTTGCAGGATGGTTGGGGGTTTGAGGGAATGTTCTTGGGGTGCCACTGGTGCAGTGGCTTGAATGTTAGAGTTAGGCGGTACCAGCTTTGGTGGTTCCGTTGTAGAGTGTGCGTGGTTGAATAGGTGTGTGGGACTGACCGATCGAGGTGATCGTATGTGTACTGGTACTTCCTCTGTGGAAGCTCGTCTATGGTGTCCAGGCTTGAAGGTACCTAAAATTGAGCTCGAATGAGTCCCAAGAAATGTCAAATGATGTTGAATACCAGATTTCTTATGGTGCCGGGTTCTAGAAACTGCCTTCATGGCAGCAGTCAAGGATTCTGGAGAAAATGCTGTGGCATTCTTTAGTTCTTCACACTCCCCAGTTTTTTGTTCTTGATTGTAACGCTGGCAAGCTCTTAAAAAGAAATCAGAAAGACAGTGAGAATTTGACTCGAATACTCTAAAAGTGTTCTGCATGAGCACATATGTTCCACTGCCAGACTTAGTGCGTTATTTCCAGAGGAATCGGTAATTCTTAGTGAGGCTCCTGCTCTGTAGTAGGGTGACTAAGAGGTGTGAGGTCTTGCCCACCACAGACCTCAGAAGTGCGATAGTTTCTGCTTTCCGATCATGCAAAACAGCATAATGCAAGGCGGTACTGTTATTTTCATCCACTCTGTATTTTTGGGTGGGTTAGTTTGGTTCTTAATGCAATTAGAACCAAAAATACGTACGCGTCAACAGGGGACAGATAAATTAGAAGAAGGGCAAGACAAGCAGGCGAACGAGAACGGACTGCCGCATGAAGGGGAGACCTGTTCACAGAAAAATGTTAGACCTCATCAATCACACTGCCTTACCATTTACGAGGAGGAAGAGACCCAGCAACATCAGCACCACGAGAAAGACACTGCAGTAACTTTTTAACATTTCCACGTTTAATGGCTTGAAACATTGCCTGTGAAGTGTTAAAAACGTTGTTTTCTAATTCTGCAACCTCAGTGAGATCAGAAGGCGCGGTCCCAACCCAAAGTTTTTTGCTGTACTTGTTGGTAATCCAAGTATGTCGAGTAGCACTAATTGGGAACATTAATCTTTGAAGATGAAGATAAACAAGATACTAGTCGACATCTGGAGATAATTTGGCTGCAGATGGCGCCAGCGCACCCTCCCAAATAGAATTGGCCGCGTCATTTCCAAGAGCGGAAAACATCTATGTGGATTGGGCAGGTGGGTACCCCTAATGAAGGAGGGAACAGCTCGTACCAAGTATAGTTCTGGGTCAAGAACATCTAAAACAAGGCTTCTAACTTTACTAATATGACTCCCTAATTGTCTGTGTGCCCCTATTTGGATAAACTTAATTCTACTTTTATTTGAAAACAGAGAAGGAAATACCAGAGCAATTAATGCAAATGAGGACTCCCAGGTTGATGGAAACCCATTCTGGGTCTTTTCAACAAATACTATCTTGTGAGTTCCATACAAGAGTGAATATGGTACAAACCGGCCGCTCTGCAATCTGCACATAACCTATTTGAAGGATGCAGCAGCCTCAAAGTGTTCAAGGCGAAATTTTCGGTTGAGGGTAGTTCTAAATAAGTTGCTTCAAACAGGAAAGAAGTATAAAAGTTACCTTTGTCTAGTGGTGTCAATAGCGATTCCCTAATCGAGTTAATAGCATTCACCCACCCTAGCATGTCTTCTTGGGATTGAGCCTTGGACACGTTAGGGATGAGACAGAAAAATGGGGAGAACTTGAAGTAAAAATGAGTCAGAAGGACTTCGGATTTCAAAGCAAAATCTTCGGTCTAAATCTGGCCGAGCAACACTCCTTGTGAGCACAATATCTGTCACCCTGGCCTTTTCTGGGTCCTGGTTTCTTTTAGACTTTCATTTGTAGAGGGAGATTTTACTGTCCCAGCTTTGTAGTAAAAAAATTGAGAATTTTCAATTTTAAAATATCTTCTTTGCCAAGTACTAATCCCAATAGTTTTTCTTGTTTTCTTGAACAAATATCTGCTGACATTAATTGTTGTGGAGGGAAGCTGGCCACATTTATTACCCTTCCATTTCCAATTTAGTTGGCGCACGAGTAAACGTAGGCAAATTTGGCATTGTATCACCTCTCTGTAAAGATATTGGGTGGCAGTGTGGTGAACTCAAACCAATATACCGTGACAAGAGCCCGTTTCAGGGAGGTCTCCTGTTTACTCTTGACTTCAACTTCGGTTTTTTGTTCATTTACTACTCTTTCAAGCTCTTTGAAGAAGGCATCGTGGGATTCGTCGTCCAGTGCTAAGTCTTCACAGAACATTCTGTGTTGTAGTAGTAAACCCTTTATCCCATCAAGCAGGCAAATTCTAAAATGATCCTGTTTGTCAAAACTGAGGTCCAGAGATAGGAGTAATTTATTCACACATTTGCATGATTTAAACCACAAGCCATATCGAGGATGGCTTCCTTTTGGGATCGCTTGGATAAAATCAATTCTTCACACATCTACTTTGAGACTAATTGCTTGAGCAGTGAGATGGAAGCTGAAACCTCACTGAAGTCGCTTTTTTTTGCTTTGGAGTACTTAACTGCTGTATAATCGGATTTTTCTGACTGCTTGGAGTACTCTTTGGATTTGCGCTGAATAATGTTAGTTGGAAAGAATAAGCCATGCAACCTACCCGTATTTCCTTTACAGGGCCAGCCAAGAAGCGTTGAAGTGGTCCCCCAAGATAGATATCCAGAGAATCAACCTGGAGACATTAATTGAAAGAAGTTGGCCAGAGTACAAACAAAATTGGCTCTCTCCACTTCGATGTCAAGTAGAGTATTGGCAGTGAATTCTAAACTTGATTCTTCGATATTGAGTGAAGACAAAGGAAATCAGGTTCTTACGAAGAAATGAATCAGCGGGAACTGTGCATAAGCAGTTTGCAAAATCCTTGCATCGTTGACTGTATACTAGGCATACCGATGAGACCGAGTGTCAACATTAAGAAATAGACATACCAGCACTGGCTTCCTGCAAAGCTTTATGGAACTTGATGATTTCTTTGAGTTTTGATGTTTTGCTCAACACAGTATCAATTGATTTTCGCAATTCATCCCTCGACAAAGGGGAGTCGTCCACAACATTCTCGAGTGAAATCGAAGACATTGGAATCGGTGGCACCTGCGACTTGCACCTCCACGAAGGAGCTCTCTTCGCGCTGCGAATTGTTTGTGGAGTCCTCAACCCCGCAGACGCCGACGCCGAAGGGCAAACAGGAGGAGCAGGAGGCGCAGCGCCAACGTGCGACGTCGGCGGCAAAGTGGCGAGAGTGGCCTTTGCCAGAGGCATCGGCGGGGGCGGCGGCAGGTCGTCGTGGTCGTGATTCTGAGGCTGACTCGAGGACACCACCACCACCTCCGTCGCCGGCGTAGACGGGGGCCTGCGGGCCGGCGGCGACGTGTCCAGGCGCACCGGAGACGTAGATCTGTGCGAATGGCGGTGATGCGCCGCGTTGCTGCTGCTGGTGCTGCTCCCGCCGCCGCTGCTGCCGCCGATATTCGAGACCGTCGGGATACTGCCAACACTCGAGGAGGTGAAGGCACGACGCGATGTAGCGACGGTGAGGCAACGTGAGGAGGGCATGCGGAGGGGCGGGGGAGGGGGTGCCGGCGGCGGTTGCTGTTGCGGTTGAGGGTTTGGGATAGGATCTCCCGCGTGCTGTGGTTGCATTTGCGACTGTCACCTCACGTGTTATTAACGTTGTTTTTGCGAAAGTGGCGTTTGTTGTTGCAATCGACTCTCAATGTACTTCCGTGAATAGGTGCCTGCAGATAAGATTGGGCCACAAACAAAAAGAAGGTTGTCTCTTATGAACGGCAGCATCGCAGTGATCAGCGAGGAATGCGTGCAATAATTTGGGCCTACACAAGAGACAACAGAGAGTTTCATCGATCTCTTAAACCGGGATTGAGGGAACTCAGATCTGAGTTTTGTTCGGAACACGCTCGACATACAAAGAAAGAAACGCCGGCATGTGCGAAATACACAGCGTCGGTCCTTTCTTGTTGGGAAAAACTCTCGGCGAGGGTGCTACAGGTTGTACTGCGCACTTAAGAGACGTCAAATTCTCTCCATGGTCCAATCCTTATTTTTCTTTCCCCTTCTTTTGTGCAGGCAAAGTAAAACTTGGCATTCATAAAGAGAGGTAGCTTGTTAACATTTTCCACTCTCCTTTTTTAACCAATCCTCTGCATTAAATCTAGCGGTTTCAGAGTGGCTGTAAAAATTCTCAAGAAGGATACACTACACCTGAAACCTCTACTGTACAGAAAAGTCGAGCGAGAGATTGCGACACTCAAAATTCTTAATCACCCAAATGTACTAAAGTTGTATGATGTATTCGAAACTTCTCGTTATTTGTGTGTTATACTATGCATCAACCAACAGCTCAATCTCGAATAGATTTCTGGTATCAGAGTATGTTGAGGGAGGTGAGCTTTATGAATACCTCAAGCGTCATGGCTTTCTTGATCCTAGGGAAGCACTTATTTTTTTCCAGAAACTCATTCATGCTGTTGACTATTGCCATAGTCACTACATCTGGTCTTTCCCCAGTAAAACTTGTCCCTCTTTCTAACTCTTGATTTAAGCCATAGAGACTTGAAGCCGGAAAATGTATCACCGACTTTCAGTGCTTAATTTCCATGGTTAAAACATTATTTATTTAGATCCTACTGGACTCTGACTTGAATCTTAAGTTAGCGGATTTTGGTAACTTGAACCCCTCCTTCCCACCTGCACTACTGAATATAAATTAGGATTCGCTGCCGCAATGGCCAATGGTAGTTTACTATCCACAAGTTGCGGGTTTGTTGCCTACCAAGTCACATTCACCTTCTCACTCCAATAGATCACCTCATTATGCAAGTCCTGAAGTGATAATGGTATCAAAGTCTCCAGTGTTTTTTTCGTTGCTAAGTCCGTAGGGAGTCAGGTATGACGGCCGTGCAGCTGATGTCTGGAGGTATTCGAATCCTTCCATCCTTTGATTAACCTTCTTATTAGCTGTGGGGTTATTTTATTCGCCCTCGTTACCGTGTGCTTTTTGACTTCTCTTTCATGAGGAGTCCCACTCACTTCATAAAGGGTCAGTTACCATTTGATGATGATAACGTTAAATTGCTGTTGAGGAAGGTTGATACCCTATTTTGTCAGTTCTTCACCTTGTCACCATGTCCAGGTTAAAGAGGGACAATTCCATATACCGTCTTCTGTCAACAGAGATATTAGACACCTAATTAAGCTTATGCTTGTAGTCAACCCTGCTGAGAGGATAACCATTGCGCAAATAAAAAGTCACCCCTGGTTTTTATCCAACTCTCAAAGTGGGTTGTATGGGTTATATCCACCCTTGGAGGATTTGGTATCTACTGTGCCCTTTGATTCCCATGACACTTATTGCAGGGTCCACCTCTGACAATGCCTGAAATTGATGATGAACTATTTGCTACGCTGGAGACACTTGGACTTGGAACTATGCCACAGCTTAAAGAAGCTCTCTGTGACCCTGTGTAAGACAGCGACTTTCTGAACTATTTACCTATTGTTCAGGCCAAATCAAGCCAGATCCTTCTATAGACTTCTAGAATACCGCAAACTGCACCCTCCTGAATGTTCTGACACGTATTGAACTGTACCCAATTGTTTAATATACTCATTTACTTTAGTGTCACAACTCCTCGTTCAAGTCCAAGTGCGGAAAGGTTCCAAATTCAAATCTTTAACTGAATCTCACTGAAGTAGAAGGACCAAGGAGAAGTTAATTCTACCAATCATCCCACCGTCAACAGTTTCTTTCCGTGCTTCACCACCCTCCTCTTTGAGAGGGTCGGGCGAGGGCAGTCCCGTTGATGTACCTGCCCTGTGCACCAGTACAAGTAATGGGCATCATTCTTCTCACCAACTCCTTCACGTCAATGCAAGCCCACCTTCACATTTAAGCCCACGCTCTAGTCCCACATCTAGCCCAAGCAGTAGCCCACCGAACTTCGATGACCGTCACCACCACCATCACCATCATGATGGACGTACATCACCCATCCGGACAACTTCAAGCACTTCTCCCAGCAGCACTAGATATCTAAATATCCCACAAAAAACCACCAACTCACCAGGCTCTCCTTCCAGGCTCCATAATGACTTTCCTCTTGGATCTCCTGTCATCAGCAGGTAGGAAATTGCCTGTGCCACCAATTTATCTCACGCTCTTTCAGTAGTCCAGCAAGGAAAGCACTTTTCACTAGTGCGTTCCACCAACCGGCCAAGCACCACCATCGGCAACTCGGATTTCTCTCTGCCTTGTCAATGGAAGAGACTATTGACGAAATTAGCAGAGCACTATCTGTGATTGGAGCACAGTGGACTATTAATGAGGCCAGACTTATCAAAGCTATTTATACAACACTCGAAGGTTGGAATGTGCCTCGTTTGCTGAAGCTACTAACACAACACCAAGGTGCCACAGTCAAGTTCACTGTTGAACTCAGTTCACACCCACTCAAAAGTAATGTAGCAATATCTGTAGATTTCACGTACACGTCTGGTGATTCTGATGTTTACCGGGAAATGTGCCATATCCTGTCACAGGAACTTCACCTTCAATAAACCCCACAGCCACCTGTTTATATCCCCCTCCTATCTACTTTCACTAAACGTAGTCTGAGAGCAAAAAACCAAAAAATGGGAGTCTATTTTTTGGCTTATGTGCATTGTATAACTATGGTGTCGACTCAATGGGCACTATAAAACAACGAGTGGAGGGAGAGTATCAGACACTGCTGGGAGGCTAAGAAGCTCAATCAATCACGAAGAGCCCTTGTGCGCCGCGAGAATTTCCTCAATGTCAGGAACGCAGCCGCCACAACCAGTCCCGGCCTGAGTCTTCTCTTGTATCTTCTCCAGAGTATTCGCCCCTTCCTTGATTGCCTTGACTATGTCCTCCTTGGTAACCTATCACGAAAAAGTCAGAGAGTGGTCTCACATACAGGCAAATCAACACAAGGGAAACTGGAAATGACAGTCACAACACAAAAATGAACCTGGAAGCAGTGGCAAACAACTTCATTTGGAGCCAAACTCGCCATTGTTGTATGTGTTATGCTTTTTGCTTGGTTTTGCTTGCTTGGTGTTGTGTGACTTTGATTTGTTGTAGGTTGTTGCTTTTACTTTTTTTTTTCTGGCGTGGAGGTGATTGCTGGTTTTTCGCCCTCGTTTATGTGTAAGGGTTTACGGGAGTGTAGTAAGTGGGAAAATGAGCAACAACAAAAATACACGTGGTTTTATTACATTTTTCTACGAGTTTTCAGTGAAGCTCAGTGCCTTTTTGAGTGACTGGGTTGACAACTGAGTGCCACAGAGGAGAGCTTCCTCTTCCTCCGACATTTCTGTAGGCTGACTGAGACTGCGGAGAAGTGGCTGGATGTTGGGTGATGGTGAGGCAGAGGTAACTAAACTCTGAAGAGGGGTGAATAGGAATGTGTTCACTTTCTCTCCGCCCTTGACTTCTATCTCTCCTGTGATACACACATACCGTAGGTGAGAAGACGGGTCGCGGGTAAGAGGAACCAAACCTCTTGGCTTGAAAATGGGTCTCTCATCGGGATCGAGAAGGTTGTAGGTAGTTTCAGATATCTAATTCCTTGTCAGCAAACAATAATGTTGGCACAAATGTAGGTACTTGTATGGTATTTGGTATCCCAGATGATTCCATCCGGCTAGCCAGATTCACTGAAATGAGTCAGAATAAGTGAACACACGGAGATACTAAACCTGCAGGGCCCCAAATATCGTATCTGTACCGGATTAATACTGCTTGAAAGAGAAAGAAAGGCATACATCACTTTTGAGAGACCGATAACTCCTGCTACAACAGATCCACTGTTTATCCCTTGTAGAAGCTAAGTTCAAAAGACTTAGTAACCTGGCTTACCAATTCGAATTTGAACATTGGTTTTGTTCATCTTGTTGAATATTGTGAGGGCGTTGGTCATGTTGATTGCAAATTGCACCATAGCAAGTGCATGATTGCTGTGAGGGTCGGGACATCCGCAAACCGCCATGTAACAATCTCCAATTGTCTGCTCTGAAGGTGAACAGTTTTTTTGGGACAGTGTGAAAACCTTAATTTTTTCCACTTTCCTCTTGATTGCTAAAACATCCCACGAGCAAACAAGGTTGTTCAAGAGTGTAACAAGTGTCTGGGGTTCAACATTACAACTCCACTGTGAAAATCTATTCGGAAGTTAAGTGGTAGTTATGGACAGTTGTACAGACTTGACAATGTCAGCAAAAAGAATGGTTACCTTTTCACAATTAAAAAAAAACCGAATAGAAAGGGTAAATTACTGATTCATGGTAGTCAGCAATGAGCTGTGAAGATAGTGTATTACTTTGCGCAAATTGACTCTTTAGTCTCAAAGCAATATTTTGAGGCAGTATTTTGAAGAGAAGGATCTCTAAATTTACAATGACATGAATGCGTGTTGACTTTAAAAACAGACCATTTTGATCAATCAAATTTTGGTAGGCTCTAATATTACGGACATCTCTGATAAATAATGCTGAGATATCACCTTCTGAAGGTAATTTTTGTAATGCTTTTTGAACAAATAAAGAAATAAAAACCTTCAGATGACGTTTCACTCTTTGAGAGAAGAACAGGAAATTCGTTTCCAGACTTGTGTTTAGCCACCATCTCTGAAGAGTCTTTGGAGACTGGTACACCGTCATGTAGGAGAATTTGAACAGATTCCCCGATAATCTCGTCTTTTGTATACCTAAAAATAACCGTCAAGGTTGGTTTCTCTGGTGTGTCTTGTGTATACCCAAACATTCTCTCAGCCGCCATGTTGAAGACTTCAATCTTTAAGGAACGGGTATTGTACAGCACAACTGGTACACGAGTTTGCGTGTGAAGTGTAAAAACCACTCAACATACTGGCATCTGCGGCAGCTTGCAGGATTTGCTCAGTTTTCTTCTGGCTATCAAAAAGCATTTTCTTCATGCGTTCCTCGTAGTTCCCATATTTCCCTAAGCAAAAAGTGAGCATTTTTTTCCCCGTACCACTTCAGTAACAATACCAGTGTCAAGGAAACCTTTGATTTCCAGTGTTTCATCAATTACGTACCCTTTGAAAGTTAACAAATCAAGTTGGCAAGGGTATTACATGCCTGGTACCATTAAAAGCATGCGTAGGGTGTTCTTGTGCTCAGCCCTAATGCGTTGCAAAGGCTGATGAAGAACAGCATACAACCCGAAAACGAAAGGCCAAGAAAGAATAAATATGGTCATCACTATGGTGTAGCTGCGTTGCAATCTGGAGAGCCAGTAGTCCACAAGTATTTGTCCCATTTCGGAATGCCAATCCCACACTGTGTCAAGGATGTCATGAACAGTAAGGAGGTCCAGGTTGTGTTCTGGTTGATTGATCTCTGGAGTTGCCTTGGAATTTTTTAGACAACAACCACAAAGGGAAGATCTATACGGAAACCAGAAGAATCGAGGAAAGTAAGATGTTGTCAAGGTCAGACAATCCATCTTAGTCAGTTACTTTTGAGGAGGAATAAATTCGGATGACATACAACAGTATCCTACGGTAGATAGATTCGTGCAGTCCCTGTGTTCAACGAGGAGTTCGATTTCAGGGCAGATGAGATCAAGAGATGTGTCACCAGATATATTGTGTGCCCTTAATGGGATTTTGTTAGCCGGTTGAAGCTATATCTTCCCTGTACTTTGATCTGTCTTCTCTGAAATGTTTGTTGGAATCAACTAAAGATCTTTGAAGATCTTGTAAATCCAAGAATGTGGTGTAGTCTTTGTTTAGTACTGCCATAGAGATACTGCCAGCAGTTGTTAACGCTGTTTGTTCATCAAGACGATATCTCGAAAATCCCAGAGGAGCATTGAATGTGGTAAGTACAACAATTCCATACACGGACAGGACGATGACAAAAGTCATTGCTGTGGCAATGCCTATCAAAAACCTTGTTGTTTGTCAACTTATTGTGAAAGAAAAAAGGGTGATAAACTTGAAAAAAAGACTTAAGTTGAATCGCAATTTCACTTCTTTGTCCGTGCCAGAAGATGTTGCATCTATGGGTATTAGGTAACACACTACTGATAGAAAAGTGGTACCAATTGAGGAGAGGTGCCCACCATAGGAGACAAAGATTTGAACGACTGCTTTGCGCGGAATATTAAAAAATAGACACAGCATATTTTCCCTCTCCTTCTTGAGGAGAAGAAGTGGCCTCAAGAAGAGAATTGAGGAAAGAGTCACAACCTTGGAAAAGGTAGTGAGATGGGGGAAAAAATAACTGCAAAATACACACAACACAAAAAGAAATTGGAAGTATAAGTATTAAAATTGTTATTGAGTTGCGTGTCTCCTGTCGAGATTCCTCATAGTAGAGCTCCACAACTTCATCGAAGGCAGTGGAAACACCAAAACGAGAATTGTCCTATCTCATCAGGTCAGTCTTGTTGGCAGTAGGGCATCTGCTATCACGTACCAAGACATATCTCACACTGGGGTCAAAGGGAGCGTCAGAGGCATTCAACAGGGAAGTTTGGATGGAGAGTAACGATCGCTCGAAGCTACCCAGTATTGTCTTCAAAGATTCGCTGGAGTACTGTCTTGTGTGAGTGTACTGGCTCCACACAGATATGTTATGTGTCGAGGAAGCCCAAATATCAGATGACACAATATCCCACTCATGCGTTTCCCCTTTGTTTGAAGGTGAAAAAGTTGAGAAAAATCATAGTTAAACAACAGTATTGAAGCAGCGTGTCAATATTCGACGCAATTGTGGCAAGGCCAAGAGATGGGTGAGCTGATAAATGTTCTGAACCATAGGACATGTGCCCAATCCAGTCTTCCACAACGAAAGCAGCAGCCGGTATCATACTGTAAGAACGTTATTATAAAAACGGGCTTGGTGGCCAAATCGTGGACCTTCGTGTTGTTGAAGCCACATGCATATCAGAATAACATTTTTCTTGTATTTTCAGACCTCGTCGAACAAGGAAAAACATCAAAGTGATATTTAAACTCACGAAACATAGTGTTCCAATTGTTGAAGCAATAATTTTCCTAGAAAAAGTGAGGTTGCAGAGAGTGTGCTGATTGAGAGGTGTCATACCAAGATGCAGTACTTTTAATCTGGGATATTTTGTCCTGGTAGTATTTCTTCTGTGTGCGTTCTGCATTCGCGTGCTGCAGTGTTCTTGCTTCATCACCAATATCTTCCTCTGGAGCAAATTAGCATTTTACTTTTTTGGTGGTGGGGCAAGGGTATACTTTCGAAGGTGCCTAAATGATTGGACGTTTTGGGGTTACACGAGGATTTCTCACAAGAAGACTCATACCGTCCTTATCGTGTCCTTGGTCTTGAAAAGTAACACTAGTATCCTTTGTCACGTTGCATTCTGCATGCTGCCTCAAGGTCACATCAGCGTTGTGTTCCTCAGGTTCCACTCCAACTTGGGGTTTGATATCCGCACCACCTAAAGGGGTGATCTGATTGCGCTTCGATGCTCTCAACCTAATGTTTCCAGTGTGATAGTGGTAGCCTCCTCTTGCCCGTGATTGTGCCTGTTCTTGAGATTAAGAATGTAAAGTGCAAAGCAAGTCAGGCGGAAACCTGGGACTCTTCAATGGCATCTGCACGTTCGTATAACATTGCAGCAACCAAAGAGTCCTGCCGGATTTCCTCCAGAAATAGGGCATATTCTCTGAAGTAGGTTTTTTATTGGCTACTTCATTTGAGTTGTACAAGAAGAGATGCATACCGCAAAACCTATGGGTAAAAAGTTACATCATGAAAAAGGCACAACACTCTTGGCTCACTTTAGTGGACTTCGGGCATCTCACAAGTAAATTTTTCAAAATTCCTTCGGCCCTGTGGGAAGCAGAATCAAAACGTGCAAGAGTCTGTTGCATTTGTTCCACCGAGTCATTCAAAAGGTATTGCCAAAATTTGCATAACAGCTCTTTGGCTTTCTTTGTGTGCTTCTGGGCTTCTTTGCACCCCTGCAGGTTTGAATACTAAAAATATATTAAAGTATAGAGCTACCGCTATAATTTCTTCATTACTATCACCCTGTGATTGTACAAGCAATTGACGGTGATCATCAAGTCGAGAGAGTAATATTTTGATGTCAGTTGTTGGGTGGGCCCGGATTGCACGCTTGAGGTGAAGAAATACTTGAGTAAGATCGTCGCCCGCTTCAAGGCAAAACAAACAGTATAACTGTAAAGCAATTTAGTAGGTGATTGGGTTTAGGTTTTCATGTTCAGAACAGAACTGTTTCTATTTCAGCTCTGTGATTTTCCACAGTTTCGTTGCTGAGAGAAAGAATGTTCGAAAACAGAGCGTTGATAGAGTCAAGGAGTATCTCCTGGAAATGATTATTGGAGGATATCGTGGAAACAATTCCTTAGTGAACCTTTTGGTTGTGTTTTGAGAGAATATCCCAGAATACATGGAGAACACACAGACGTATCTCTCTGATAGTCCGTAATTGTGTTCCAGCAGTGGAGTACTCCCTATCTGCGCGCAAAATGCGGCCCAGTTTTCGATGTGTAGGAAGCAGTGTGAAGAAGAAAAACAGCTTGCAGAAGAAAAAACTACCAAAAGCCAGGAGGAGGCACAAGATCCAGTAAACAATAAAAAGTTGTTTGTGAGTATGTTCACTCACCTTGTGGATAGATGTTGAGAAAACTTTAAGAAAGCAACACATTGTAACTGCAATAGCAAGGCCAAAGGTACCACTGAATCCAAGGGACAGGAAAAGCCCAAATTTGAGATAGTTTGACCACCATTTGTAATAAGGGGCCATCCAACAAAGAAGCATCATGCAGGAAATGGCGTAAACCATCACTTCGACTTGGATCTTCAGGAGTCAATAAGAGAATAAGAAAAGAAAAGAGTACATACCAAGTATATCCATGCCCTTTGAAGAGGGCCAATGAGGGGTGCAACGTGGTACGTGATGGAAAAAACGAACATCTTGCCAACAATTCAATATTAATAGTGTCTGAATAAAGTGGGATGGCTACATACAGCCGCCAAGTGCAGCAATTCTATATACGGCAGAAAGCAAGCAAATGGGTGGTTCGAAACCCGCAAGAATATGTACTGGAAAGCGGATGACGGGAGTGCAAGAACGTTGCATAGCACGATGAGCACCCCTGCAGCAACTCTGCCTGATTTCTATCACTGGTTGTTACTACTGTTGAATGTCAATATCACCAAGTCGATACCATGCAAGAATCCACAGGGAATCTTGGATCCTGGCAAGTCAAAAGAGAAAGGCTGCAGTGCATAATAGGCATATACAAAATCTTTGTACAAATTTCTACCTGTATCAGAATGTGAGACGAATCGACGGGCCATCCCCATCAGTAACTTACAAGGGTTCTCAAAAATCTCAGGACCCTACCATCCAGGGTTCCTCGGTCTCCCCTTTGGTGATGAATCACCAAAAGGACCACAAGGAGAGTTCCACAAAATGCCAGGAAAAAAAACACCAAGCTTTCACAAACATGCACACTCCATTGGTCACCACTGGCCCGATTCAGTGTCCGCAGGCTCACAACCACCTCGGTGAACGCCTTTTGTGCTCCATCACCTGCCACCCACGGCACTTGTGGGTCCATTGTGAAACTCAAAATCTGCAGCATTTTCCACAAAGAATCAGGTGTGCATTTGTATGTGGATCAACAACAGAATATTACCTGTAACATGGAAATCACCCACAATGGAACCGCCAGAATGGCGCTGGAGGATTTTGTTGCAAACAGAGTCACATCGAGGCAGTAACCTCTCAGCTGAGAAACCACGTCCAACACATTCCTGCCGTACCACGACGACGAACCAGTGGACGTAACACTTGAGCTAGTGATTGATGTTGAAGTTGCTGATATTGCAAACAAAGTAAGATGAAGAGGAGGGGGAAAAAAAAAAAAACACGCGGGGCGACGGTTGGTGGTTGATAGTGGACGAACAACAACAAAAGAAAAGAAAAAACACCAGAGGAGGAGGCAATGTCGGAGTGGTCAATGTTGTCGTCAGATGCCTCTGACGACTGATCTCGGGCTACCTCGGCTGAAGTACTCATGCCAAAAGTTGGGCGGAACTGTTTTCCACAACCAACTCACCAAAAAGGAGGAACGAAGTCCCTTTCTTCTAAGTCAGGTTGAACTTTCAACAGGGGGAACCTTGGGTTTTCCCTTAGGCGAATCCGACATTCAGGAAACCGTTATGATCCTCGTAATCCTCGTAGTTTCCTCAACGGCCTTACATATTCCTGCTGACCGCGTCGACTTGACTTTCTGTTTCCCATCCACAACAACCACACCCCAGCTTGCTGGGCTACTTTAAAAAATCCTCACCAGAAGTGAGAATGAAAAAAGCTTCGGGGGACGGTCGTGCGAGCTCCATCGCCTTTTAATTGAACGTAATTGCCAAGCCTTTGAAATCTTGGAGGAGTTTCTGCGAAAGTGAAAAACCTTCGAAGAGTTGTTTGATGGCGGCGCTGTTGCGTTTTCTTTGTTTGCCTGTGACCGGGTCGTCAGTCATAGACCCAACGTATCTGCGTAACTATAAGTACAAATGCGAGGACCGGTCGTTGCTGACGAACCACGTGCTCGGCGGGATCTACGAGTACACGACGAAACACATCGTGCCATCCTGCGTCGCGCCCAACGTGCTCACAATTATGGGACCGCTCCCGGCATTTCTGGTTCACGCCGTAGCTTGTTGGTTTTTGGCCTCAGGATTACAGCCTCCTTTGTGGCTCAGTACGTTTCGTTCTAGTAGTGTTAAGAGTATTTTTAGAATGTCATAGTATAGTGTAACATTGTATCTTCCTAATACTGGACCAAAAAAAAAAAAAAACAACTTGCAGACCTTTGCGCATCATTTGCTGTCCTGTGGTTTATGCTGATGGACAATGTTGATGGTAGAGTGCTAATTTGCAAACGTACTCTTTTTTTTTTGACCATGCAACATAGGAAAGCACGCTAGAAGCATCAACTGCTGCAGCCCTGTGGGCGATTGGTTGGACCACAGTCTTGACCCACTTACCTACTTTATTCTTTTATCAAATATTTGCATCATGGCCCACGTTGTATGACATGGCATTGCTTGTTGGACGATACTCAATATCTTTTCAGACAACTGGATGGATGATATGGTTCATCCTTGTGAGCACATCACTCACATATGAACTTGTGATGTGGGAATGCTACTTCACTGGCAAAATGGTTCTGAATGAGTTTGACGCCTCCACAGGCAATTCCTTTAATTGTGGGAATCACAAACTAAACTCAGTCACAGAGGGAATATTCTGCCTCTCAATAGCTCATATTGTATTTGTTCTATTGCCAAATTTATTGGATGTTATAGTTCATATCCCACTTTTGGATACTTCTTTGACACTCCGAGACATAATGTTCGGCGTGGTGATCGTAATAACGCTCACAGCCTTGGCTTCATTGAAGCGTTCCCTTTCTGACCTGAAGGTTGTCTCCGTCTGCTTGAGTGCCACTCCTTTCTTATCCCCATCAATCAATACCTTAGAAAATCGGTCACCACATTGCGGGAATTCTTCACTTGTGTGTCTTCCTGTTTCCTGCATTTTGTGGAATGCTGTTCCGCTTCTGGTTACCGGAAGTCTGTGCCTCCCACTTCTATATCACAACTCTGTGTGCTCCCACTTCATTTATTTCTACCTGACAGAGTGGTAGGCACACTCTTCTTACGGGTATTTTTTGGATATACACGACCATCATTCACCGCCTTGTGGGGTGGCCACTCAAGGACGTTCATTCGACTTTGATTGCCGCCATTCCCCTCTTTGTGTGGTCACTATTACCACTTGCACTTAGTGCAGTACTGCCAGCAAACCAGATGGGAAAAGCGATGAATATCATTGGTGGAATCACAATCTCCGTGGGTATATGTTGGTGGATTACTGTTGGAAAGGGGATGTGCATGAGTATGTGAAATATGGATTGAAACCAGAACTCAACAAAAAACTTAGGTCTTGGGCTCCCACTATTGACAATTCCCAAAAAGAAACAGCCCTGACCCAAAAATGATAACTTTGAGCATATCTTTAAAAAAGGCCAATGCAACGACCCATTGCACAAAGATTGGAAAATTGTGTTTTGTTATTCTTTTTTACACACAAACTGTAGTGGGTTATCCAGTTTTTATGAAAACTCTGCCTCTTCCAGCCGACCTTCCAGCGGTAGTATGTGTTATAACAACATTCACCATTTCACCATCCTAGTTAGGGATGAGCACAAAGAATTAATTTAAGTGCTAGGAAGTTACAGGTCGGAAAAGGAGAGTGGTATTGCAAATGAGAGAAGATGTTGTACTATGCGAGATATGGTATTGTGAGAGTATGTAATTACAAATGCATACCACGCAGTCGGCAACGTAGAGTACGCCGTGATTGCTAGTCACGTTCATGTGATTGGCCTTGAATGTTCCCGTGTATGTCTTTAGAACAGGGTTGTTTGTTTCATTGCAATTGCCTCCGCTCACATTACCAGCTTCGTCTACCTGTAATACAATGACTTATTATCGAAGAATCACGTGATACGGTAGTATAACTCGCAAAAGTGGGCATTAAAAGTATTTAAAAAAAAAAGAGCATAGGCAACAAAACAACGTGCCCATAATTACAAGCAACGAGCAGGGGGAGAGAAAAAATTTGAGGAAAAAAATACATCGAAGCGCATGCACCAGCCGGGTTCGTCCCAACTCTCTGTGTTCCACGACGTCGAATTGCCGTCACCAACCACTCCGCCCACTTTCACCGACATTTTGGTTGATCGCGGCATTTCGAGGTTGTTGTTTTTTGTGGTTTTATGGCTCGGTTTTGATGTCTTTTTATTTTGTTTCTTTTTTCTCGGTTTTTTCCCCTTTCACAAAAAAACCGAAATTAAAGGACGAGAATGTGCTTGGTAGTTGGTGTTCTTAGTGGTAGTTCAATAGAGTTTGGTTTGGTTGGTCTAAGAAGCTCCTGTCTATGGGGAACGTTGTGCCTTGTCTGATTTCAATCAGTAGTTGAGTGAGTAGTTTGCCAAGAAAATCTTTGACAGAAAAGTTAGGGGAACAGCTTAAGTTATCTTGTTTGGTAGACTCTTACTTGTTCCCTGTCCATTGAGTCCGTCGGCCCATATCTTGTCATTCTTCGGGAGAGTGAGAACTTGGGTGAGTGTCATGGAGGATATATATACCTTGGTGTGTTCCACAAAGAAGAAGTTGACACCACTGGCAACCAGTTTGGCAAAAGACACCGCACAGATGCCACCTGGTTGGGTAAATTTGCTTCGGAGTGCAGCCATCATCACCCTGGGTTTCACTTCCTCCCAGTTGGACACTCGGGGATAGTGACCTGAGGCAGACCTTTTCCAACCCTAAATATTTAGGTGACGAATAAGACGGCGATAGAGAATAAGTTTACATCAGCATTCGGGAAAAAATCGGATGCTGGAACTCCCAAAGAAATGAGGGTTTCCTTCTGGCTTGCATTTAACTTCATTCTCCCTTGGCCATATGCAGCGGCATTACCGGTTGATAATCTGTAATTTCACAATATAAGTTGAGCAAGCAAGTACCATTTAACACAAAGGAAAACTTAATCAGACCTACCCTGCCAAAAACGTTCTGTCAGCCTCCAACTCACATTTCGCAGCCTGAAAGGCATGTTCTGTCGAGGACCACTGTGCCTTTCCGCCCAACATTCCCAGAACAAAGTCGTCAGTTATGGTTATATTCACTGGGTATCTATTTCAATTACAAAGTTAAGTTCTATAAAGGAGTTTAGGAGGGATACAGGTTGCTGCACATTCGTCGATCAAATCCAATCTGATCATCTCCTCCTTTCTCTGCTGTTGTTCTCCTTTTACATTGCACCAAAATCCCCTTAAATAAACAACATCCTTCAAGCAGAGGGGAAAAAAAAAAAACCATTATAAACAATAACAGTATACATTGAGCCAAGATTAACTGACTACTTTTGGACATTCTATTCTAGCGAAACCACACTGCACCCATAATGTTACTATAACAACCAACAACAAACACCTCGTGTGGCTGTAGAACATCAAAACGCGTTGAACGTCGTAAAGCTCGGCGCCGCGAAACAACGCCACGGGAACAGTCAACGGCGTAACCACGTTGCCCGAATCGTCACGCTCATCCGCGTATGGCGCCCTACCGCCTCCACTTCCGCTACTTATGGGTGTGGTAGCTGCCATGGGCGTTGTACTCAATTCTGAAATTGAACCGGTTTTCTGCTCTGAAAAAGGGTGATTGTAGCCAGGGGTCGGCCAAGGTGTGTGATAGTTGCTTGGGCCTCATTACCCGTATCTCATGGAACTTGTGAGCTGAATTGGGCAGGCGTTCAGAATCGTCGAGAAAGAAGATGAAAGGTGGTAGTGACGCAGCACAGGACGCGACAGCACGTCCTGTCAAATTCGTATGGAAGCAAAGGGTCGGCGGTGGCGGCGGGGGTTCGCCCGCAACAGGGGCCTCGTCGCCCAAAAAACAGCCGCAACCAGCAAAGCCAGCGACGCCAGCGACGCCGTCACCCGCGCCTCAAAAGCAACTGCATCCGAAACCGCCACAACAACTACAACCACAGCAGCAGCAGCAGCACACCACTTCGGGATCTTCGCCGTCGCCGTCGCTACCGCCGACCCCGCCAACCGCGGCGTCGTCGTCTGCAGCATCAAGAAGCGCGGCGGTTGCGGCGTCATGTACTGTTTCGGTTTCGGCGGCATCACCGAAGGGCGGCGTTGTTGTTGTTGTTGGCGGCGGCGGCGGCGGCGGCGTTGGATCTGGCGGAAGCTCGGCGGCGACCAAGGGCGGCGTTGGCGTGGGTGTGACTGTGGGCAGAGCGTCTGATCGGGAGCAGCAGGAATCTTGCCAGGACCCACAAGTTGGCGGGGGGCAGGTGGCGCTGGGCGCAAAAGCCAGCGCGCCGTTGCAGGAAGCCGCGACTGTGGTGGTTACTCCTCCCGTCGTCGCTCTGCCTCCCAAACGTGGCGGGGACAAGGAACCAACCGGGGCGGCGGCCGACGCACAGCCGCCCCAGCAGAAGCACGGCAAGGGTTCGCGGAAAAAGCCTCAGGGGAGAGACGTGTCATCACTACAGCCACAACAACAACAACAGCAGCAGCAGCAGCAAACACAACCGCAATTGCAGCAACCAGTTGTTGTGGCGGAAAGTCAACAGCAAGGTTTGGAAAAGATAGCCCCTGAAGCTCCTTCTCAGAAGCTATCTTCTGGTAAGTCTGCGCGGCATCCGGCCAATTACAGTGTGAAATTGGTCGGTCAAAGCCTGCATTTCAGATTGAACAGAGCCACTCGCATATCTGTTGTGATGAAAGAGCATTACATCCGTACAGACATTTTGTGTGGAATGATGAGTTGCAAGAAATGTGTAGGGATGCAAAACCAGCACCAACCAGACATTGTTCGGAGCATGTTAGTGGATGAAAATCAACTCCTCTTTGGATCAGTGAAAAGAAGGCCTTGTGACAGCTGCAATGTGGCAGTAGATCTTGCAAGTCATTCATACCAAACCTTGGTTCTTTCACCAGCTGCCACGCACTACCCAGTTTTTGATACTTCTATTGTCACGAAATACCTGGATTTGCTGGAAAATGACAGTGTGTCTGATTTCATATTACTCCAGAGTGTTTTGGCACAGGTTTTTTTTAACATTTCCTTAATGTAACAATATAAAACGCCACATGGCTAATATTTGATTTCCCAACAAAGGCTAGAGAACAAATGACGCGGCACTCTTATAACAGATTACGGTAATCCTGTAGTAAGTTCCACCCACTCACATGCACTTCCACAAAAGATCCTTGCTGAAGCAACCAGCAAAAAGATGCTTTTTCTTTAGCAACGAGCACATGGATGGGGCATATGCCAAGAACTCCACCTCAAACAAGCATTGTCAAGGTGATCTCTCTGTGCTACTCGCCATGACTAATGTTCTTTTAGCTGTTGTTCAAGCCGTTTCGTGGTACTCAAAACACTTGACCACTGGGGTTCCAGTTGTACTTGTTTCAGATGATTTAGGGACTCTTGCCACAGGGTCTGCAAGTCTAAGGCCCCCTTCCAAAGGTAAGATTTCTTTCCTCCACACAATACTTACATTACAATGCATAGCAATGACCTGCACTGAGTACATAAAATCTTTTTATATGGGAAATCAGAGTGTTTTGATGTTGCATGAATCAATACAACTGTCGCAACAAAGTGTGGAACACACTGGGACAACTGGACCATCTCTCAGGCACCAATCAAGTGTTTATACTCCTGTACAGTTCCCTCTCTCAAGTACAGTATCTCAATGTACTTTTTAACTTGATATCTCAAGTATATTTCTGATTGCGAAAGAGAAAAAGCTGTTCAAAGGGGCTCTCTCATTGTTGGGAAGATCCGTCTCAGTGGTAAGAATATCAATGAAGCAACTCTTCAGTACAGTTACTCACTTTGGAATGGATATAACTCCTAATGTTCACACTTAGGTCTTATGGGGCAGGTGTGGAAGAAGTACTTGTCATTGGGAGGGAGAACATGAATAGGGCCATCCATGGTATCAAAACTTTTCCTGTGCCTCGTAATTCTAACCACATTGAAAGGTGATGTTGTGGCAGTTCAGATACTCCCAAAGAGTGAATGGGTTTCTCCCTCCAATATAGTGAATCTCCCTGATGATACAGAAAGCTTTGGTATGCAAATTCAAGTGACTTTGTTTTTTATTGACTTTACCTAGTGGCAAGTGGGCGAGGAGGAAAAACTTCCAAGCCATGTGGAAAAGTAGTCAGCATAGTCAAACGAAACTGGCGGCAAGTTGTGGCAACATTACCTGAGAGTGATGCCAACCAATGTGCATCCCAAGGAACGAGTAGCATTCTCGTTGTCCCGTTTGATTACCGATTTCCAAAAATAAGGTACCAGAGTGCTAATTATATTTCCTTTCCATTGAAAGTAAAATTAAATTGGTGAACTAGGATTCATACCAAACAAGCAGATAAAATCAGTGACTGCAGGATTATTGTGTCCATCGATAACTGGGAGTCTGATTCCCAGTAATTTATTTCCCAAAGGTTTTACTTCTAATATCACGGCACCAAGATATCCAAATGGCCACTTTGTTAAGAACCTGGGTCCCATTGGGAAACTGGAGGCCGAGATGGCCTCAGTTCTATTTGAAAATGGCATTACATGTCCAACATTTACCTCTGCTGCTCTGGCAACTTTGCCAACCAATACACCTCAGGTGATCTCCTCTTGTAACCTCGCTTACTTGCCCTATTCTTAATGTTGCCTGGTAGTGCCCCTGGAAAATTCCAAAAGTTGAATACACAACTCGCAGAGACCTGAGGACAAGTGCCCGTGTGTTCAGTATTGATCCAATAGGGTGCCGCGATGTTGATGACGCTCTGTCTATGGAAATTGTAGAAGATAAAGGGGTGACCATCACACGGATTGGTGTTCACATTGCCGACGTGTCGTATTTCGTAAGGGAAGGCTCGCTTATTGATAAAGAAGCCAAATTGAGGAGCACAACAGTGTATTTGCCACACACACGCTTCAACATGATACCTTCAGTCCTCAGTGAAGGTTTGCCAATTTCTTTTTTTTCCCTCCTCTCTCAACAATAATTTCCATCAGAAATTGCCTCCTTGCATGGCGGTGTTGACAGACTTGCAATGAGTGTCATTTGGGACTTCACCCCACAAATGGTGTGTCAGTTAAGAGGAATACTTCCCTTCGGTCACACACGAACAGGAAATTGTCAACACATGGTTTGGTCAAACTGTAATCAACAATGGTCACGAGCTCAACTATGAGTTGGCGCAAGGTTCTTTTCTATTGTAACTGCACTAGCCTAAACCCTTTCAGAGGTAATTGATGGGTCTCTGAGCAATAAAGACAGAGAAAAAATTAAACACTATGCCCAACTCCAGACAGACTTACTTGCATGTCGTGCTATTGCAAGGAAACTTCGGGTAACAGATACACTTCCTCTTAAGAAGATGTACCAACGAAGGTAACAGGCTGACAGGCTCGCCAATGGCGCATTGGAGCTGGAGAGTGATGAAGTGTCTTTTGAAATTGACCCACAAACAAAACATGTCATAAAGCTTGGTTAGCAACATAACATTTCAGTTTTATGACTAATGGCAAATAGTTCCTCATGGAGACCTAGAGGTGCATCATGTTGTAGAGGAGTTCATGCTTCTTGCAAATGAATATGTGGCAGATCAAATTTACAAATCTTTCCCCTCGTGTGCGCTGCTTCGCCACCACCCATCTCCACCAGCAACACGATTCCAGTCAGTGGTTCAGGTATCAATCACTTGCTCCAGCATCTTTTTTGGTACCTAAATTCAGGCAGTGTGCCCAAGCTATTGGACATACAATCGATGTCTCTTCAAATAAAGCTCTTGCTATCTCCCTTGAGGTGAAACTTTATTACTACTCTCTGCTTCACTCAAACTCTTCAGGTTGCCACACATGGGAATGCAATTATATCCAACGTACTACGTAGTATGGCAACTCGAGCAATGGAAGAAGCACAGTAACGATGCCCCTATTATTTTTTTTTGTCCCTTTGTGCGCAATCTCACGTTGGTATTCAATGCAGATATATATGCTCTGGGTGCTTTGCTTATAAAGACTTTTATCACTATGGTCTTGCAACACCCATCTACACTCACTTCACGTATTTTTTATTATTTGTGGGATGATTTCTCTTCTCACTTCACAAAGGTCTCCTATCCGAAGATACGCCGGTATCCAATTATTTAGTAGAAGGGTGGGGGGAAGTAATTCTTCTGAGCAACGAAATTTTAGATATTGTTGTGCACCGATTATTGCTTCAATCTTTGAGTAAGTCAAACGCAGTTCCGATAACAAGCCCAGCATTACCGGAAAGTATCACCCACGTCACTGTTCCTTCTGTGGATGGCCAACAACTCCAGCAAATGGCTGACCATATGAATGAGCAGCACAATAACAGCAGACGAGCCCAAAAAGATGCTACAAAAATTTTTCAAATTATGTATTTCAAGGAGAAGCCACAGACCGCTGATGCTTACATCTACACGTAAAGAAAACCTTCATTCCTCTGGTTTCTACAACATTTTCATTTTATCTGCAGGATGAAGCAAAACGGTCTTCTTGTACACATACCAAGGTCTTATATTTCTCCTTGGTCCCTCCATTAACTTGAACAGGTTTTCCCTCAAAGGCATAGTTTATTTGCGAGATTCTGAAGGAAAATTACTCTTATCATCCGCAACAGCACTCTGCAACCGAAAATTTGTCCCTGTGCAGGACTACAGTGTTGACTTGGACAATCACCTGGTACTTTTCTTTCACTTTTTTTCTGTACAAGCCTAACCATGCTGCAGTTAACTCTAGTTACTGGAATTGGCCAAGTCCAACTTAAGCTATTTACATGTATCACTGTTCTTATTGGAGTCCTTCCTTGTAGGAGTCACAGGTACAAAGACTTTTACGCTCAGTTATCAAAGCAACTGAATTTTGAAATCAGACCAGAACTCAAACTTGAGGTCACCCACTTTGGCTCTATGTCCACAGTAGAGGGTCAGGGTCAGAACACCCGGATAAAGACCAAAGATATCGTTAGTACTGTTACAGTATGTTTCTTTCATGGAAAATGTAAGCGATTTTTCACTGTTTCTACACAAAGCAAGCCAATGTTCAGCATGAAGAAAATGCAAGTGAATTTCATCCTACCGCCTCTCTTTGTTCATCACTATACACGAAGTTGACCTCCCCTCAAGCAACAATACCGTTCGTTCATTTTATGAGCTTTGGGATGTCTTACATTTCATGAAGGTTAAAAGCAGCATCACGAGTGAAACTTCCCACCCGCCGTAAAGTGCCCAAATCTTCACGTAAGTGTACTTCAAGCTTGTGCTTCTTATCTGAACCAAAAAGTAAAAGGTGCTGCTTCTGCCGATCAGTCAATAAGGCGATGGGCCCTTACTCCTGCACAGATTGCTACACTAGCAATGTCTTCAGGTGCCAGGCAGACAACAAGCTTCTTTGGCCCCGGTGGCTCCATGATGACTACCGCCAGCAGTGATACTCAACCGGACTTGCCCAACTCAGAAGACGATGACGAAGCTGGAGCCGGAGAAGACACCCCCTCCGAGGGTGGAATCGTGGGGGACACAGACTACATACAACAACCACAACCTCCACAAACCAAGAAAACACCACAGCAGGCAGCAACATCACATAAACCAAAGGCAGCAGCCGCCACTGCCACATCACAACAGCAATCAATCGCGGACATACTGGCCAGTGCCCAAAGGCTTGAACCAGGATACCGCGTAAACAACAGCTCATCGGGATCACAGTACAATGATGCAGTGTCACGGGCCATGGGGTCAATGCAGGCCAACCAGGCAGCAAAATCCACACTGATGAGAAAGGAGCGCATGATTGCCGAGAAACGCAAGGGAAACAAGAAAACATAGCCCCACTCATTTACTTTGTGAAGATTTCTACCCTATTCTATGCCCTTTTAGCTTCAGAATCGAATCATCATTTCCAAATGATGGGTCTTCATCATCTCTTTTCTGACGATTTTGTCACTTTTTATTAGATTTCGTGGAAGCAAATTCCGATCAGAAAGTTGTCTTTATTTTTACACCATGTCGGACCTGATTGTTTGCGGTATCGAGCACGCACAGCAGTTCGAGCCATTTTCTGCAGATCTCGCCATGGGTCCGTTTCAAATACAGATGAACGAAATAATGCAGGTAATAACAACACGCCGCGCTCTTTTGTCGTCTTACGCACCGCGTGCAGGATCTCGTGAAGAAATACGTCAGTATAACCAACGGCATATGCGTTGTGGTAGATTCCGGTTTCGCCACTACGTCGATGATGCTGCGTCAGATCTTGCCCGACGCGTTCATTGTGGGCATTTCGGGAAACCAAAGTGATGCCCACGCTCTGGCGTCATCCGGATTTTGTGACATGGTGCGGCATGACACATTTGAATGCTCCATGAGGAGTTGTAGAAAGGAGTGGCTTGGACAAGTGACGTGTGTATTTGCGGATTTGGACGGCCTTTTTTGGGGAACCTCTGTGCTGGATGTTATGAGCTCACCGCGTACTGATTTGGAGAACATTGTGAAGAGCGGCATGCTGGCTTGTATTACTCTCTGCTACTACTTAATATTAGTATAGTATGTTCGGCTGAGCTCCCCCTAACTTTCGTTATGATATGCAGCAACAGCGGTTGTGGGATTTAGTACCCGGCAAGAGTCACACAAGGACATTGAGTGCATGGCCCAGATCATACACGCCTTGATGATGTCTCTTGGGGAAAAATATGGATACATTGTAACGTTCGCAGCTAAGGCCTCCAGGGGCTCGGTACTAGGCATGTGGTGGATTTTGGAGGATACGGCACTACTTTATCGTTGGAGAGGGTGAATGTAGCACTTTCACAAGGTAAATCTGGCTCAACTGTCTCTATTAACAATGTAAGAAAAAGGAGCTTGAACTGCCAACTCATTACTATTGGACAATGGTTTTGGTCAGTTCGAGTAACTCCAAGAATTGAGTGTTTGTCCATGAGAGTCGGCCATGACAATTGCCCTCACTTAGGAAATTTAGCCGCGGCCACGCAACGAGAATAGAGGCCCCGAAGTTGTTATGCCAAATTCCGGCTGCCACCCTAACACCACTTCCAAGTGAAAAAAGTTTCCTCATTCTTTGGAATGTTCGCGTCGTAGTCTTCAAAAAGCAATCTGCACAGTGCTCGAACGCTTCACCTTCCAGCGCAGTTTGCATGAGCCGGTAAACTTTCAGTCACAGTGGAGTTGGTTGGGTGATCCCTGTGAGATAGAACGAGGTGAACAAGAAGGGGAGATATACTAGGGGAAGACGATATGTGAAGGCTTTTGTTTGTGTGTTCCGGTTCTATTCTGCGGTCTCCCTTTCTGTGTTGCTCCACTGGTTTGGACAGCTCAATCAGGAGATTGTGAAGAGATCACTCTTGCCTTTCCGGTAAGAGTCGACAGCTCCTGGACTGTAATGTCGTGCTAACGGGAAGCCTGTGACTTTTTCGGGCAATATGAGATCAAACACGTTGACGCATAGTAATTTCGTTACTATGTATCAGCCAAACTTTCCATCAGTGCCTCCTGCGCGCTGGCCACAACAAACGAACTAAATGCAAGGTAGGGCTGTTTTGTCACTAATGGGCGAAATGCATCTGAGATAGCAAACCGAAACTGGGCGGCACTTTACCCACGCGCACCGGTGGTGTTAGACCATTCACAGCCAAAGTTCCTGTAATAATAATTGGTTTCAGCTGAAGAAGTGGCAATTATGTGACTGAATCGGGAGGCACAAGGACCTGGGAAGAAAACGGCCAAGCCGAAGGGGACTGGGGGCCCTATAGATCCAAAACAATTGTTTTTTCCCTGACATCACCTCATATTAGATTTTTTTTTCCCTTTGTTGCTTTTTCTTTGTAATTTTTTTTTTCTACGGTCAAGGAAGACACGAGGTCCGTGAGGCGACGTTTTTGCCATGGCATCAAAGAGAGGTGCGACAAATAGATGTTAATGCGCGACTTTACTGTTGTTGTAACGCCCAAACGCGCCGTCGTTTTTTTTTTTTTCATTTTTGTGCGTATCTCTTTAAAATTCTTCGTAGCTTACGTAAATTGCGGTTTTGTTTTACGACAGGAAGAGCTGGCGCAACTGGTAACAAATTCAGGATGACATGTGGTCTCCCAGTTGGTGCCGTTATCAACTGTGCAGACAACACCGGCGCAAAGAACCTTTACGTTATCGCTGTTAAGGGAATCCACGGAAGGCTCAACAGGCTGCCTTCAGCATCTGTTGGCGACATTGTTCTTGCCACAGTCAAGAAGGGAAAACCAGAGCTGAGGAAAAAAGGTACTGCTCTCTTCTTAATAAGGGCCTGAGAATTAATACCCCAACACAAAACACAATGTAACCCCACTCAGTTCATTCGGCCATTATCGTCAGGCAGCGGAAGCCGTGGCGCAGACGCGATGGAGTTTTCATCTATTTCGAAGGTTTTAACGGGGAGATCCCCTAATCACACCCACCCTATCTAACTGAACTTTCCCCCACCACCCCACCTCTCCACTACCACCATTCCGTTCCTAACCACCATTATCAGATAACGCCGGTGTAATTGTCAATCCCAAGGGAGAAATGAAGGGATCAGCCATCACCGGACCAGTTGGCAAGGAGTGCGCAGACCTGTGGCCCCGTGTTGCTGCCACCGCTGGCTCTGTTCTTTAAAAAATCCCTCTGGAATAAACTTTTTTTTTTGTCTTTGTTGCCAACATACCCTTCCTTTGTTTGTTGTTGGTCAAAAACAAAAGCCACAAAAAAAAGGAATTCGTGATCTACCTGCTGTGCACAGTGTGCAACGCCACAAGTTTTCTCTTCTTTTATGCCATCGACCTACTTGAATAAACCTTTCGAGCAAGTCCAGACTACAGGAAAAAAAAACAACAAGAGTATTGTTGTTGTGGAACTGAAGTTCAATTTCTTTTTTCACAAAAGTTCGAGAGGATAACAACTCCAACAACAACAAAAAGGGGGTTGGTTATGGACACAAAGGTGTGAAGCTAAGTTGTATCAAAGTAAACAGGCACAGCATGAAGGAGCAACCCAAAAAGAAGGGTGAGAATACTGCAGCCCAGGAGATGTGCCACCCGAGGTCAGCCTTCAGTGCCAGAAGAAGTTCCAAGGGTGCCATTACAAACCCAACAAGGGAGACAAGGAAGAACTCCACAAAAGTGTCCAGTGTGTCATCTCCAATGAATTCTGTGCAGCAACACCTCCCACAGGTCATTAGCCACATGGGAAGGAATGACATGAAGCCATGTAAAGCAATGAGTGGTGTAACAATCATGAGCCAAGAACAGGGGTACCACCCCAGAAGCCGGAATTCAAACAATGTAGTTGATGTGGCTATGCATAGGCCTGCCCACATTGAGGAAAGAAACAGTGTCTGTTTTCCGGGTCTTCTTCTCCAAGTAGCAGCATAGGAAGGCCCAATAAGAAGTGCCAATGCAAAGATATACAGAGGTAATGGTATTATATGTAGTGGTATCAATCCCATGACGCAGTGCAAGTAAACTGCACCCAGGAATAGGAGGGGCAAAATTACAATAGCAAAGAAAATCGCTGCTGCTCTGGGCTTGACAGAGCATTTTAGTATCAGAGCAAGGATAACTGGCTGGCACCACTTTGTGTCAGTTGGGTCATGAATGTGTACTCCATGTGTCTGGCGCAGGCACAAAAAAATCTATAGAATAATTCAGCTTGGGGTTGGTGAAGAATCGGTACCATCAAATTAAGGTATAGATGAACGAGCAATAGACACAGTGGGAGTACAACATAAAACCAATTCCACTGGATATGGTTGTCCAGCTTCAAGATGAGGAAAGCAAAAAAGAGTGCAAGAAGAATGAGGTATAGAAAATCCCAGCATCGAGATGAGGAAGTGAGAACAACAAGTTCAGCTCTTCTTTTTTTCATCTGTGGACAAGTTTCATTAACCTTAACCAATAGGCAGAAGCGTACAGCAGCACGACGTGAAATTTCTTCACGTCTTGCGTTTTCTCTCTCTTGCAAGTTCCTCTGTGCTTCTTCAGCATATCTTATTCGAAAAAGAACATATCCCATGATAAAGCAATGAAGAACTTAAGAAATAAAGCAAAACGGGTAGGAAGAACTGACACACTGCTTAATATAGTAAGAAGGAGCCTTCCTAAGAGGCCAATTATGGCTCCTCGCCACACTGTCCCACGCAGCAGGGTCACCTGCTAAGGCATGCATTCTTCTGCATGTTCTTGCCATCTGTGCAATTTCCTTTCCAGTTGAAAATGACAAAATGCACAGCACAAGCTCGTCTATATAAAAGAATTCCGACCCGGTCAGAAAAACCCATAATAGTAACAACGCCCAAAGCCTCTTTGGTGCAGCAAAAAGCACGCACGCACCAGGTAAAACATCAAAGTAGCCCGAGGACGGGAGAGCGACGGCCTCGTCCGACTCGAGCAAAAATCGGCGCCTCAGCGGGGGGCCCCTCGCGGCCGCCCCCGACCCGCTGTACGACACCATGGCCCCGCTCTGCTGCAGCAGGTGCCGCCTCTCCTCCTCGCTCCCTTGCTCCCCCGGCGCCCCGCAGCACCCCCCGCTGCTGCTCTTGCTGTACTCTTCGTAATCGTAGGTGCTGCTGCTGCCGCCTCCCCGCTCAATGTCCATTGCGGCCACAACGAGAGGACAGTGAAATTGCGGCTTTAGGCGAACTTTGTGAGTGGTGACTATGGTACTTGGGCTGGGCTTCAGGGGGAGAGGGTGCGGGCGAGCCAGGTGAAGCCTTCGAGGAGGCCGTCGCCTGAGATGGCGCAGCTGCCTTGTGCAAGCCACTTGCGGTTGGTGATGGCGGGAAGGTTCAGAGTTTCAGTGACTTCCTCGACTGTGAGTGCGTTGGGGAGATCCTGCTTGTTGGCGAAAACCAGCAGAGGTGCTTCGAGTGTCTCAACTTCAGAAATAAGCCGGTGCATTTCGAAACTGGCCTCTGGTTTGAACTTGAGGTTGGTACCACCTGGTATGGGTGGGGCATTCTACAAACCTTCAATTCTCTCTCTGTCAGACGCATCAAGGACGAAAACGTATGCCTCTGTGCCCATGTAGTAATGCTTCCACAGTGCCCGAATTTTATCTTCTCCACCTGGAAGTGGGCACAAGTGAGGAAAAGACCTCCACGCCGAAATTCTTTAGAACCTACCCACATCCCTATAAAAAGATTACTGTGTGTAGGCATTACTATGGAAATACCATATGCAGAAATTATGTCCTGCAATATCTACTTCCTCTACATTGAAACCTAGCCTCATTTCGTAAGGTCAAAAAGTGAAAACCACTAGAACTCGGACCAATTGTTGGTATAACAGTAACAACTTCTCCCAACTTGAGTTTGTATCTAAGTTAAATAAGTCCTTTCGAAAATGTGCATCGTAGGATACAAAATAGTGGTTCTTCCTGCTGCATCCAGTCCCACCATGAGGGTTCTAATCGGTTTTCCCCTGAACTTTTTTGATTCGAATTTATCTGGTTTTCAAAAAAAGTTGGGTGCATACGTTCATGGTGAAAGAGAACCTAAAATCATTGTAAAATTTACCATAGTGAATGTATGTTGCCTTACCACCATCCTTTCTTGGCAGGAGGAGTTGTAGGGGTTGGCAGTATCGCATTGGTTACAGAAGAACTGCATATATACTTCTTGTTTGCTGCAAAGATGTATCGTATCTTCCAAAGGGCCACCAAATCCGTGGCTCTAATATGAATATTGGGTCGAGTACTACCTTGGAGGAGAGTTGATACGATGAAGGCTGCAACTTGAGAGCATATTTATATGCAGTGGATGTTTTGTTGCTCAGGTTTAATTTCTCCCAGCTGGATAAAGCGGGAGTGATGGTATAGCTTTTTCTAAAAAGTTGTTGCCACAGAAGATCAGTATTTGCAAGCTGGTGCATAAGACTATTTGTCAAAGCGACCCTGGCAAGATCCTGACAAATTTGTGTAAAATTTTCTGCATTAAATTCATTAATACCTTTGGAGATAGATATGAAAGTATCTCCAGCAATACAGGTGTTGGCAGGGGATGTAAATCTCCCAGGATATTCGTAAGACATTTTGGCGATACTGTTGTTGCACGGGATAACACCACTGTATGCATCCAACCACACGCCACCTTCGCGGGTTTTTATTATAATTGGTATATTTGTAATAAGAACATACTTGGGACACCTCTGTCGTCACGAAAGCCTCAACAACGGTAGGTGTGGGAACATTATCTTTCCCCCAAATTCCACATTGGTCATACTTGGATCCGCCCCACATGTACAATTTTCCTATCATCCGGTAATGTAAAATCACTTCAGTAGTAAACCTTTTCGAGTTAAAACAGCACTGTGAGATGCATTGAACGCCCCATTCCCAGTTAAATTTGCGACACTATCTTCCGTGGCTTGAAGAACAGCATTGAATTCCAGAAGAGGCCTTCGAGGTTAAAGAGAAGATTAAGGAAAACGAAAATGTCCTGTGGAGTGCATACTGTGGTAGAAGTATGTTTCCAGTGTCAATTCCACATTGACCTTTCCTCCCACAAACAAATAATTGATTTGTATTTTCTCTAACTTGTGTCCCTGGTGACAATAAGAAAGGAAAAAAAATAGGAAGATTGGGACTACCAAATAGAGAATGATTATCCCCACAGCCAACACATGAAATTGGAGGAAGCCCTGTAATTGCCTGTGGTGTCATCCTGTCAATGATATCTCCCAGACCTAACTGTCCATATTTGTTGTACCCGCAGGCGAAAACAGTGCCTTCAGAGGACAAAAAGACAGAATGTTGCCCCCCACATGAGGCTCGGATAAGATTATATCCACTGAGTGATGCAATGTGCTGGGGAGTTTTCCTATCCTGAGGATTGCTTGGTCAGTTTCCAAAAGAACAGTAATACAAACATTAGTGTCGCCAAGTCCGAGCTGCCCTCTCGAATTACAACCCCAGGAGTAAGAATTGCCTGTATCACTGAGTGCTATTGTATATGCTCCAGAGGCTATTACCTGGATGCGACTTAATAAATAACACTCCTCAATAAGGGATACTTGGGCAATTCGTGCAGTTCCAAAAGGAACAACAGATGGCGGGACCTGAACTCCACAAATCTAGTGAATGTCAATTACTAGTGAAAAAGAAGTATAACAAACATTTCCCCATTGTAAAACATCTCCTGTTGCGTCAAGGGCAACCATGTGTAATGCTCCACAGGCCACCTTGAATTGCATGTAAAAACCTCAGTACATCTTTCCTTACCTGCTTTATCTTGCGATGGCTCAGTTCTGCGATTTGTAGTGGTCTCGTGCTGCCAGGTTCAGTTTCTGTAGCGCCCCCAAATACGAAAACTTGCCCCTCTTCATCAAGGACTTGGATTTTTTTTTCCCCCCAGAGTTCAAAACGGAAATAAGAGTATTTCACATTTACCAGCTGTTCTGGATCCACTAGCAGCCACGTAACACGGGGCAGAGGAAATGCAACAGTGCCCAGGAGCGAATCTGGCAAGCTGCCAACGGTTACCAACAATCCAAACAGAAAAGAACAATAAGAACCATAGCTGGCCCTGGGCGATTCAACTTGTCACCATGTCCCAACTGCCCATGCTGACCAAAGCTGCACACGCGGTTATAAACGAAGCCATTTGACCCTCATTTACCCCCATGTGTATATGTTGGCAGGGTTCGGGTTTGTGTCCCTGTTTCTCAGTCGTCGTTCCACACAACTGCTCATCTTTTCGCTTGAGTTGCCGAAACGGCATCATGATGAACCGATGGATCTCGATGGAGAGGCTGAAGTGGTCAAGGGGATCTGATCTAGGGAGCATCGGTAAGAGAAAGTGAGGTGTACGCTCCACGAGTGTCGTCCAGTTCGCAGTTGCACGCCGGTAGGAGAAAATCTAGCGAAGATCTCTTTGCCGAGTTTCGCTCTTATTCTCAAGCCCTTCGTCGGATCTGCGCGTAAAACCTTCGGCACGGGGAGAGTGAGTCACCGACAACGGTCCACGACACAAACGACAACAAAACAAGACCACCATGACAACGGCAACAACCTCTACTTACGCATCTACGACCAGTTACAGGTCAACAACACCGCCGCCACCGGTATTCATACCCCCCGCCGGTCCCACGACTCCTGTGCTCCACATAGGCGTAGACATTGGATCTACCACTGTCAAAGTTGTCGCCCTGCGTTGCCCAACCGCAACACACCTCGATGCAGGCAACTCATGCCAATGCAACTGCGGCACGAAAACGAAATCCCCCTCGGCGACACCTTGTCCCCCCGCCGCTGGCGTTGGCGGCTCCAGTTCTCCCCCCATAATTGAGTCTGCGGCGGCGTCGGGGTGTGGATCTGGTGCTGGAGCTGGGTCTACTGCCAGTGCTGTGGAGAGTGGGATGATGGGCGAGATAGAGTATTGCGAATACACCAAACACTTTTCGGACATAAAGGCATCTGTTACTGCTATGCTAAGTGCAGCTTGCACTACTCTTTTGGTGAGTGTTTCCACTGCTTGGACTGAAGTTGTGACTCAATTACCACCCTCAGGGTCACGCGTGCACGATGTGTGTAACGGGATCAGGTGGACTTAATGTTGCTCAATCTCTGGGAGTGCCATTTGTTCAGGTATGCATACGTTTCGGCGCGAGATTTTGAAAAGAGTGGCAAGCTAACTGAGCTAACTGCACTGTTTTGCTAAACCCAAATTAATCCCCCTTCAGGAAGTGATAGCTTGCACAGAGGCTATTGAAATTATAGCCCCTGGCACTGATGTTGCCATTGAGCTTGGAGGGGAGGATGCCAAGATTACATACTTTGGCAAGGCAATGGAGCAGAGGATGAATGGGACGTGTGCTGGCGGGACGGGTTCCTTCATTGACCACATGGCGGCTTTGTTAATGGTACCCTTTCATAGAGATAATATGTTGTCGAGTCATTTGTGACATTAATTTTGAAGTGGCCAACGCATTGACCTACTTTGTTTTAGACTGACAGCGCAGGACTTAATGAACTTGCAAAAAATCACCATATGGTATACCCCATTGCATCTCGGTGCGGGGTCTTTGCAAAAACTGATATTCAACCACTTCTTAATGAAGGAGCTAAAAAGGTTCTTGTCATTTTCTATCTAAACAATAGAACCCTTGCTAATGATGTACTATAGGAGGACATTGCCATTTCTGTCTTTCAAGCAGTAGTTAACCAAACGATCAGTGGCCTTGCGTGTGGTAAACCTATTCGTGGAAAGGTTGCCTTTCTTGGAGGACCATTGCATTTCTTATCTGAACTTCGTGGAAGATTTATCCACACACTACAAATGAAACCTGAAGATGTGGTTTTCCCTGATAATGCTCACTACTTCGTATGTGCTCTTTTGACTAATTGAAAGTAACGGCACCTGCCAAATTCCCAGGTTGCTCTGGGAGCGGCACTTTATGGGCGAAAAGACCCCTTGTGTGACGTGAAAACAATCTTAGCTTCTGTGCCCAAAATTTTAAACATGCCAAGGGAAGAAAGTCGTCTCCCCCCCATGTTTGCATCCGATGCAGAATACAGAGCTTTTAAGGATAGACACAGCCTGCACAAAGTCCCAAGGGCTGAGAAAGCAACTTTTAAGTTTGTATCCACTGAATGTAACTCAAGCATAACTAACACTAGAACCCACTCTTCATCAAACTTAGTGGCCAAGGATTTCTTGGAATTGATTCTGGCTCCACTACAACAAAGATTGTTCTAATTGATGAGAGTGGACGTCTGGTTTATTCCTACTATGACACAAATCAAGGCAGTCCCCTACTGACTACAATTGGAGCACTCAAGGCAATGCACGACGAACTACCTGGTGTAAAAATTTTATGCTCCGCAGTCACTGGTTATGGTGAGGGTTTAATCAAAGCTGCATTGCATATCGACCATGGAGAAATTGAAACAATATCTCATTACAAGGTTATTTTCAGTTGTGTCTTCAAAGATTGACTTCGTATTTTTTGAAAGGCCGCAGACTTTTTCCTTCCTGGTGTAGATTTTGTCTTGGATATTGGTGGTCAAGATATGAAGAGTTTGTCCATACGCCATGGAGCAATTGATTCCATCAGCCTTAATGAGGTTACTTCCTTGCTGGTTTCATTAGTTCATAACATGTTGAAAGGCATGTTCTTCTGGCTGCGGTTCCTTCATTAGCACGTTTGCCCACTCTCTCAATATGACTATACAAGAATTTGCCGAAGCAGGGATTTACAGTAAAGATCCTGTTGACTTGGGAACAAGGTAGTTGTTTGCGTCTTACTCAGTGGCTGACCCTCATAGATGCACAGTTTTCATGAATTCTCGTGTGAAGCAATCTCAAAAAGAGGGAGCTTCTGTTGAAGACATCAGTGGTGGCATTGCAATGAGCGTGGTAAAAAATGCTCTCTTCAAGGTTATCCGCATGAAAAGTCCTGCTGAAATGGGGGACAAGATAGTGGTGCAAGGGGGCACCTTTTTAAACGACAGTGTCTTGCGTAGCTTTGAGAAGATTTGTGGAAAGGATGTTGTTCGCCCAGATATAGCTGGTTTGATGGGTGCCTTTGGAGCTGCCTTAATTGCCCGTGAAAGATATGTTGAAGGCAGACCTTCATCCACTCTATCAAGAAGTGATCTTGACTCCCTTAGTGCTGTATCAACAACCAAACGCTGCGGCCGCTGTGTAAACAACTGCCTTCTCACAATTAATACTTTCTCTGATGGCGGCTCATATATCTCTGGAAATCGATGTGAACGTGGTGCACTTCTTGGTTGTGAGCTTACTGCAAGTAAACGAGATATACCAAATATGTATGAATGGAAGTACAGGCGTGTATTCCAATATCCTCCCCGAAGACCGGACGACGCACCCCGCGGAGACATTGGAATTCCTAGGGTTCTTAATATTTACGAAGACTACCCTTTCTGGTTTACTCTCTTCAACACACTTGGCTTCCGTGTGCTTCTTAGCAACCCCTCAAACAAGCGAGTGTACGAACTTGGAATGGAAACAATACCATCAGATACTGTGTGCTACCCTGCCAAGCTAGTTCATGGCCACATACAAGGCCTCATTGACAGAGGAATAAAACGAATTTGGTACCCTTGTGTGGTCTTCAATACTAAAGAAGATTCGTTCGCCGGCAACAATTATAACTGCCCGGTGGTTGGCTCCTACCCGGAGGTTATCAAGCACAACTTAACAGTTCCCAGCGATGTCAGACTTCTGCTACCGTTCCTTCCCATTGATGACCCTGGCCGAATGGCTAAACGTCTTAAAGAGGAGTTCCGCGCTATGTTCCCCGACATAAATGATAAAGAGATTCAACAAGCTGTTACTTCTGCATATGCCGAGTTAGAACGATACAGATCGGACTTACGTAAAGCGGGAGAAACAGCAATAGAAACAATGCGTTCCCAGAAGTTGAATGGTATTGTAATCCTGGGAAGGCCGTACCATATCGACCCTGAGATAAATCATGGAATTCCGGACATTATCATTGCTAATGGATTTGCTGTCCTGTCTGAAGACTCCATCGCACACCTGGGAAGACAAATAGCACATGATAATCGACCTCTGCGCGTTGTTGACCAGTGGGTTTATCATTCACGAATGTACTCTGCCGCAAGGTTCATTGTTGAGCAGCCAGATTTGGATATGCTACAACTGGTGTCTTTTGGATGTGGGTTGGATGCCGTTACAACAGATCAGGTAAAGGAAACAATGGAGCGCTTTGGCAAGATATACACTGCTGTGAAAATTGACGAAATTAATAACCTTGGTGCTGCCCGTATTCGCATAAGATCATTAGTTGCAATTATAAGACAGCGATTATCGGGCACATCAGCAAATATGAAGCCCAAGCAACTCACCCCCTTCCCTGGACCAGTTTTTTTCACAAAAGCAATGCAAAACACACACACAATTATAGCTCCGCAATTCTCACCTTTCCACATGGACCTAATGGTGGAATGCTTCAAACTGCGGGGATTCAAGCAGGGGCACTACTTGCCAGTTCTAGACAAAGCATGCGTTGATGAAGGACTGAAATACGTTCACAACGACTCCTGTTTCCCAGCTGTATGCGTAATTGGTCAGATTATGCACGCTCTGAACTCTGGGAAATATGATCTGCATAAGGTTGCAGTAGCACTTGTCCAAACCGGTGGTTGTTGCAGAGCTACCAATTATGTAGCATTCCTAAAAAAAGCACTCCGTGATGCTGGAATGCCACAGATTCCTGTTCTATCAATTAATGCTTACGGAATGGAAGATCACCCAGGATTTCAGCTGGACTTGTGGTTGGGGCTTCGGGCCCTGATGGGGTTGATTTATGGTGACCTCTTCATGAACTTAGTGCAACGATGCAGACCATACGAAGTTGTTAAAGGTTCAGCCAGAGCTCTACAGAAGGAGTGTGAAGAGCTGGCTCTAAAACAGCTGGTCCGCTGCAATAGGCGCGGATTCCGTAAAACTATATCTGAGATTGTAAGGAGGTTCGAACAGCTCCCCCTTGTGGATGAGAAGGCTTCACGCCCACGGGTAGGAATTGTTGGTGAGATTATGGTGAAGCTTGCAGATGACGCAAACAACCATCTTGTTGATTTCTTGGAGGCCGAAGGTGCTGAATCAATCACACACGACCTCAGTGACTTCTTCCTGTACTGCGTCTATGATCATGTTACCCGCTACTCACAGCTCTCTGGGTCTCTCAAAATGAAATTCGCTGCCCACGTACTGGTTGCAATTGTTGAGCATCTCAGAGCTTATGTTGATGAAGCTATGCGTGGCTCTAAGAGATTCCATGCTCCAGAACACATTGAGGATTTAGCCGATTTAGCAGAGCAGCATGGCGTGTCGCTGTGCAATCAGGCTGGTGAAGGTTGGTTCCTCACAGCCGAAATGCTTAGTATGCTACGCCGTGGGATTACCAACATAGTGTGCCTACAACCTTTTGCATGCCTACCCAACCATGTCACTGGGCGAGGAATGATGCGTCTCATCCGCAATAAGTTCCCAACAGCCAACATAGCTGCCATTGACTACGACCCCGGAGCAAGCGAAATCAACCAAATCAACAGGGTCAAGCTCATGCTTGCCATTGCAAAGAAGAACATGGCGCAAGAAACAGTGCAACCTCCCCTAAGCATGTCTCCCGACTTGGAAGACCTAGACCTCACGAGTGTACCAACCGGCTGCATGCTAAAATCGCGCAGCTCACACGGAACCCCTCCCACAACTGTCCGAGCGGCAGCGGCAGAGATTTGTGCCTCGTGTTCCGAGTCCTGTGCTGCGCGGGATAAGAACATTGGCTGCTCCTCCCACTTTTCCGGAGGCACCACAGCTTGTGCTCCCTCACCAATTCCATACCACGTTCCAACGGAATACCTCGCAAAGCACTTCGAGGCACACGGGCCCACCAGAAGAGGCTACAGGGGTCTGTACTGGGTTGCTATCGGTGCCCTCTTTTCATTTCTGTTTGATATGTTCTGGCTCTTGGAAGTGTTCCAGAGGACAGGAACCTACCAGGCACGAATTCTTGCAGGGAAACGCGAGCCAGAGAGGAACATAATTAGAGCGGTGGCTGTGGCCCTTCTGGTGTTGCTCATTGCTTGGTTTTGGTTGTAACAAGCCAAGACCTTTTTTTACCTAATAAATAGAGTAGACGGGAAAAAAAGAATATTGTTTTAGCTTTAAATGAATTTTAGAAAATATTGCTTCTTAAGGGACGAATTTCAGAACAGAACCGCCGCCAGTTTCGTCGATGGCGCTGGCCCAAACTAACTTGTTGCTGACTCCGTCAACATTGTTTGGAATAACCTGTAAGAGGAAGGTAAATTGGTGTAGTGATGAACGGTTCAGCATACTCCACGCATGCCGACAGAAATCCAGCTGGAACCACCGTCAGTGGTGTGGAGGAGCTGTCCGTGGTACATTATTCCGTCCTCATAGCCACCTTTGAATGTTATTACAAAGGGATGTTTGAAAGGTGAGTTTACCAACTGCAAAGCCCTCTGTTGCGGAAAACATTTTAATTCCCTTGAGAACAACATCGTCAAATTGGACTTGAGTTGTCCACGTGTTACCACCTGAAGAGAATTAGTTTAGAAGGAAAGTACATTGCTAATACCATCGCTGGTCTTCATAATGAAGGAGCCCGCATCTCTCACTCCAATAACCCAGCCAGTAGTTGCTGAGATGAAAGAAAGACCTCCAGGGTACCAGCTAATAGAGAGGTTAATTCAAAATCAAACCAAAGGAACTCTTACTCTCCAGAAAGATCGATTAAGGTCTTCCATGACCAGCTGCCTTTGGAAGAGTTAGACAAGAAAAAAAGGAAGGGTGGAATACCGTCAACTGACTTGGCGACAAGAGCGCGAGTATTGGTATCGTTGATGGGTGCTACACCACCGCAAGCCCAACCAGCATTGACTGCGTAGAAGGAGGCATACCACGCAGGTTCAGTCAACCCCCAGCTGTGGTCAGTCCAAGACTTCCCACCGTTACTGTAAATTGCGTTGGCATAATAAAGGAGCAGTATATGGTCTTACGCAGAAACAGAGACACCATAGTTAGTGCGCAGGGCATCACTCCAATAGCCGGCTTTGATAAAAGCTGCAGAAACGGAAGAGATGGAATCAACAGAGTACCACATATCGTGAAGGTGTCTAGGTAGAATTAATTTGATTTACCGTCAAAGACGGAAACATACGTGTCATCAGTTTTGCTGAACGTCTTTCCGTAATCCGAACTGTAAGCACAGCCGGGCATCTAATACAATTAGAAGGAAAGCAATAATGTATTTGCCCATACCCACTGTGTGTCACCGGCACCGCAGATCACAGCGTACTGGCCACTCATGGCAGTGTCCTAATTTCCCGGTGAGTGTAAGATGCAAAGTGGGGGGGGAAAAGAAAAAAAAAAAAAAAACCAAAAAAAACCCCAGAAACATACTTGGAACCTAACGCTGCCTGTAGTTTCTTGGTCGCTATCGGCCCAGGTGTAACCACCATCAGTGCTGTGGTAGATCAAAACGAGTCCGGTGGAGACACCGTGGGTGCCGTTGCTGAAACTAGTGCCAGTAATAGCCCCCATCCCAGATGCGACGATAGTCCAGTCCTCGCATGATACGAGGCCAACTACGACAAGAAGCGACAACACCGCACGGTACATCTTCTGTTACACCTAGAAGAAAAAAAAAAGCAAGTTTTGATTTTTGATGTTGCTGATCGCATTCGGTTCTCAACCGGCAAATCGAAATGCCAACAGAAAATTCCACGCCATTCCGAGCAATTGGAAGCGATCTCGGAAAATTCAGTTCTCTCAAACAATTTAGTCAAGCGAAGGAACTGCACTCACATGGACGGTGACGACTATATCGCAGATCCATTCGAGATCACAGAGGGAGATGCAAGGGCGCTGAAGAGAACAGGTGCCTTTGGTGGCGGTAGCGGTGGTGCGAGTAAAAGACGTCGTAAGGAAAGCCAGATGCTGGGCGTGTTTGGCGAAGACAGCGACGACGATCTGGACAATGACTATGGCGGTTGGGGCAGGAAACGAGGGCTGGGAGGAGGTGGCGGCGGCCGCAGAAACGACGACGCCGGTCACGACTACAGCAAGCCGATGTCGTTTGTGATGAGAGGGGTGTATACTGCCGACAACGAGAAAGACGGGAAGAACGGCGAGGGAGACGAAGGCGACAGCGAGGGCGGGGAGGGGGACACCAACCAGTACGAGGATGAGTATGTGCCTGATGGATTTGACGCCCCTCCGCCGCGACCACGTGCTAGTTCTATGCAGTCTTTTGGGAAACAGCGCGGCGGCAGGGCGGGTATTGGGTCTGCAAAATCCTCTGGAGGCGCCGACACCTCTGCTGAATCCGTCACTTTTGATAGGCAATACGGCATAGGCAGCAAGTTGCTCCACAAGATGGGCTGGAAACCTGGTGAAGGTGTAGGTCGTGAGGGGAATCAGGGTATTGTGGAACCTATACAAGTCAAAGTGAGGCCAAAGAACCGTGGGTTGTCTTGCAACTTTAACGACGCAAAGCAAGACTCAAATCCAGTGCTCAAGAACAAAGAGGAACCTACTCTTGTTACGGGCCTGAATGTTCCCATTGAATTACTGACCTCTTTACCTGAAGAGAATAAGTTGTGGAAGAAGGGCAGTGTCAAGAAACAAACCACGAAATACAAGTTGGATTTTGGAGAAAATCGTGATATAGCAGCACCTCAGGTTATTGTAGACATGCGAGGTCCAGTGTCTCGTGTGATTGCAGCAACTCCAACGTCTGGAATTGATGCTGGTGCTTCCATCCGTGATGTAATTGCTGGGCCTCTTCCTGAACTACAGCACAACATAAGACTGCTTGTTGAAATTTCTCAGGCAAATGTGTCTTCATGTGAAAGGCGTGCAGCTTCAGAGCGTGATAGAGTTGAGGTTCTTAAGCGTGAAAGAGAGCGTGTGGAGGCAGCGGCTTCTACTCTTGCAGCGAAGATTTCTCAAGGTGAAGCTTTATCTCGTGCTGTTGCCAATCTCTCAGCCATATCAAAAAATCACCCTAGTCATCCTGCTACTGGGGGCACGGGTTCTGTTATACAAATGTCAACGGAGTTCGCAAAGATGCGAAAAGACTTCCCCGAGCATTGGGTCAAGTACCATGTTTCTGCGCTTGCGCTTAGTGTGATGACACCTCTTCTACGTGAATTCTTCAAGGAGTGGTCTCCACTGTCAAATCCAGCATATGCCTTGGAGATTTTTAAGATCTGGCACAGTATCTTATGTTGTGAAGAAGAAGCTTGGCACAAGTCACCCGATTTTGACTATAATGATGAGGATGTCTACATTCAACTTCTCGCCGAAGTTCTACTTCCTCGGCTCAGAGCCGCCGTAGGTACCTGGAGTGCACGTAATTACGATCCTTTTATAAACTTCCTCACCCTCTGGAAGCCACTACTCCCAACCATGGTTTATGACAACATAATATCTCAACTGATTATGCCTCAGCTGCAATCTGAAGTTCTCGTATGGAACCCGCGCGTAGACATTATCCCCGTGCACTCCTGGTTACATCCTTGGCTGCCTGTTATTGACTCTAAGGTGCTAGAACCTCTTTGGCAAATATGCCGGCACAAATTGAGCGTGGTACTAACAGATTGGCACCCTGCCGATCCGTCTGCTCATGCAGTCTTGCTTCCTTGGAAAAATGTATTTGATACATCTTCTATGGAATCACTTCTATCTCGGTGCATTGTACCAAAGCTTACTGTTGCGTTGCATACAATGTTGTCAGTCACTCCTCATGCCCAAGTGCTGGATCCCTTTACCTGGGTTATGCAATGGTGTGACTTGGTTGACACCAAGCAAATTGTCGCACTTCTAGACACCGAGTTCTTCCCTCGGTGGTATACCGCTCTAGCAACATGGCTCTCGGCATCATCACCCCGCCCCGACTACGAAGAAATTGACAGATGGTACCGCGGATGGAGCGCTCAATTTCCACAAAATGTACTTCATCACCCAAGGGTCATGGCCCATTTTGCTCGTGCCCTGGATGCTATTAATCATGCCCTCTCTGGTGCGGATACCAGCACTCTGTTGAACACCCCACTCCCGCCGCAGCCCGCTGCAAGCATGCAGGCAGCAGTGGCCGATGAAAAGAAGAAGAAGGAAGAGAAACATAGGAATGGGGATATTGAAGAAGGAGATGACGAAATATCACTGCGGGATGTAGTGGAAAAAATCGCCGCTGAGAATGACATCCTTCTCGTACCCACCAAACGCATGCACGACGGCAAACCTGTCTTCAAGTTTGGGCCTCTCAACATAGTTATTGACAAGCATCTACTGTATGCTGAAGAGAAAGGCACCGGCACAAAGTCGTGGCGAACTGTGTCGTTAGGGGAGCTTCTGCACTACGGCCAAACAAACACAAATATTAATACAACCAACCCTGCCCCATCAGGGGGAGGTAGCTCTGTTGACTAAAGCACAAACCTTCCATTCAATGCTAAGACGTAATAAACAAAAGGGAAAACCCTCCTTTCTTTTTATTGTTCCAAAACAGCATATTCCTTACAGACAAAGGGTACTTTATCGGTTCATTCCCCTTCGTGACCCTCAAATATGCTGCTTCCAGTTGGTGTTGCTGTTGTGGTTTCCGACGTTGGTGTGGCAATAGACAACATATTCCGGCAGACTGTTATTTCACGCCTGTTGACAAGGGCTCTGACTTGAGTAAGCTTTGCGCGTGCTGTTTTGTTGTTTGGTTCTACTTCCAGTATATGTTCCAAATCGCTGGATGCGGCGGCCAATTTCCCAAGTGATTCATCTAATCATCTATGTCACGCTGGTAATTCAAAGCCCATGGACTTACTTGCGCAAGCTCTTCTATACCAAGCTTTAATATTCGTTTGATCGTAAATGATCGACCTTGAAGCGAACAGCAACGCATGAGCTTCATCACCAAGTTTTATATAGGTGGCAGCAACGTTGCACAGTAGAATTGATAGAGAAGCCCTGGATATATCCGGGGGAGTTGTTGCATTGGCATTGCTGGTTAGAGTGACACTGGATGAAGTTTTTGGGATTGGGTGAACACGTATATCACCAGTGTCATGTGGTACCTTTGCTTCATCACTGACACTGACGTTCATGGTGGTGGTAGTGCTGCAACTTGGCTCAGTTGATTGGGGCTCTGAATTTGGACACTGCAGAGAGAGCGATACTGAAGGCGAAAGAGATATCACCGGAGAAGAACAACGGGATGACACGGGAGTAGATGGATGTGAAACTAGTGCCTTCATTCTTGACACAGCGAACAGATAGCACCTCAATGCGTCATCGTACCGCCCCGCTCTGAAATGATCGTTTCCAACACTGCGCAGGTGTACCACTGAATTTGCGAAAGCATGAAAGTCAATGCCCACAGGCGAGATCTCGGCGCCAACCGCGCTCGGCATCGTAGTATGCGTGTCGTACGGCGACACCAACGCTCGTTTTGTCCTGCCCATCAGTTGGTCGTGCTTTTCTCTGGCAGCGTGATCTCTAGATCCGCATATAATGCACCCGTGTATATACATGCACCCGTCACCAAATCTTTTGCGATTGCGTCGTTGGATTTGTTGTGTTTATTTGGGATTTTGCGGGTGTGTCGGTGCGTTTTTCGGTGCGGTCCACGAGTCAGGGAATTAATGCCAATCATTACTTGCAACCCCCTGGCCGCCAATTCCATTGCCGGCAGTACTGTTTCGGTGTATCGTCCCCGTTCATTTGATTTGAAATTGATTCGTACTTTAGGAGAAGCCATAGTATTCAAAGGTTTTTGCTATTCTGAGCTGGTGGGAGCTAGAAGAAACTAGACCCCGGCTTTGTTACAGCAGAGTTTTATTTACACTTGTATTAGAATCCAGCAGAGAATTTGAAGTCAGAGTTAGGGAACTGCTTGAGCTTTTCTGCCCTCCTTCTCATCATGGTGTCACACTTGGCTCTATACTCAGGGTCAGTACGGTACCGTGGGGAACGGGGGTCAGGTGGTAGCTCTTGAATTACATCTGTATTGAAGGAATGGGAATGGTTGTGAATGAATACTGCAGGAATTGGGAACATGGCATACTGAATGGAGAGTCTATTCCGGGAAGAGGTGCGAGGTGCTTGGTGTGTGTCATTAACCATTCTGATTTGCCGGTAAGCATGAGTCGAGTTCTTGCAAGGCGAGGTACAGTAGTAGTAAAATGATACGGTTCCTTTTTAGTAAGTAGTGCAGTGTAATTAGTGAGGATGATACAGCGGTTTGTTGATTACCGTTGTTCTGTTTTGGTGTAAAGTACTGGATGTTGGTACCATTCTTGGCAAGGAAATTTTCTGTGTTTGCTGATGTGCATGTATCGCCTTTGAAGACTTAATAGGTTCCTTTTCTGGCTGCCCCTGACGCTGGCGGGGTGCTTGGTTACCTCTCTTTCTTCCGGCAATCTCTTGTTTCTGTCCATTCGATTTGACTTTTTGATTCCCTGTTTGTCTGCTGACCATTTCTTGCTGAAGTAAATGAGATTACAGAAAAAATAGGGTAAATGGTTGGCACACTTTCTGTTTATTTCGCATTTCTTCATACTTCTTCTGTGTTGCCATGGCCTCCTTCTCTCTTTCTACATCACTTCTTTCCTGCCACCCTCTTACTACACCCTGGATATGTGCAGCACAGTCCTCTCTGAGGTCTTGTTCTTCCTCTTCCTTTCTGCACATAAAGGATCGAGCTGCTGCTTGAATTACCTCGGCAGCACTGTCCGTTTTCTCTTGCTGTGCGCTTCGGTCATTGTGTGCCCTGAAAGCACTTTGTATTGAAACAGTTCCTTTTTCCATAGAAACAGGGCTAGGTGTACCCCTGTTTTGGTAGAAGCTATGCCTTTCTTCTTTGTGCTGTTCACGTTCCACATGTCCTCTGAAAGTGCTTTGGATTAAAATAAGAGATTTTTCTGGATCTGCTGTGTGTTGGTATTTGACTCTCTCTTGATGACCACGGAAAACGCTTTGTATGAGGATGATGGCTTCCTCTTGTTGCTTATCTTGTGCAAAGGCCAAGGATTTAGACTGCACATTAACATTGTCGACTTGGATATTATTTCGCACTAAGTATCCACGGACGGCACTCTGAATATCGATTACAGCGGCCTCATCAGGAAGAGAATCCTCATGTGCCAAACTGGATCTTCTTAGAGAGGAGGAAACAGATTCCCGTTGTGTAAGCTGTTTTGGAGGGAACCGAGGGGATGTCTGTAGTGTAGTTGGCTTGCTAGCAGGCGCCGGTGGCTTTGGTGACGGCGAAGTAGTGGTCTTCACTGCGGAGGGACCATTGATAGTTACAGAGTCTTTTTGGACAATATTAATAGCCGACCGATACGTTTTCAGAGTTATTCATACCTTTTTCTGACCATGTTTTGCGAGTAGAGAAACCCCTAAAAGCACTTTGAATCCTAATAAGTGCATCTTCCTCGTCAGCACTTTTTTGTCTTTCCTTTTTTCCTCGGAAGGCACTTTGTATTATCGCTGTTGCTTCATCCATGAGACCTAGTCCAGCACTGGAAGTTCTTCCACTTCCTGATGGCCGACTGCTTGCAGAAATGGGAGTAACACTACGAGAATTACTTGGATTCGTGCGTGTAGGTGGCCGTGCTGCAGACGCGGTACGGGGAGTAGACAGTAGCGGTTTTGAAGGTGAGGAAGAAGGGTTATTGAACCTAACTCTTTCTTGGTGTCCCCTAAAAGCACTTTGTATCTTGAGAATAGCATGGCTCAGCTCCAGTTCCCTTTCTTCCTGGGTACCTTTGCCATCCCCACGTCTCTCTGGACTGTTCCCTTTCCTCGTAGAATATCCCCGCCAAGCGCTCTGTATTTTCAGAGTAGCGTAGTCCACCTCTGCCTCGGCATCACCAGCTGCATCCCCGTCTTTGCCGGCATGCTCGTTTCTCATTTGCTCCCTGTCAACGTGCCCGCGATACGCGCTTTGTATCACCAGACTTGCTTCTCCCTCGTTCATATTCGCCTTCACTTTGCCCCCTCCCTGCTGTTGCGCCGCTGCGCTGCTACTCTTTGTTGTAGAGGAAGAAGTGGTTGTTGTTGTTGTTGCAGTAGTACTAACTGTAGTACTGGAAACAGCAGAAGTTGCAGTTGAACTTGCAGAAACCGCCCGTGGCGATGCTCGCTGGTTTTTGGATTCCGCGAACTGGCGCCTCGTTTTCCACCCTCTGTATGCGCTCTGAATTACCAGCACGCCAGGCGCATCTCCGTCCCCATCGCCGTCTCCGCCCTCCACCTGGGCGTCCGTCCTGCCATTTGTACACTTATGGGAGTCGCTGCTGGCGGCGGCGGCGGTGTTGCTTGGTTTTTTGTTGCTGCTGTTGTTGTCGTTGTTTGTGGGTTTTTCGGATTGGACTTTTCCTCGTTCCATGTGGCCGCGCATCGCGGATTGGATGACAACCACCGCGTGCTCCAGTTCTAATTGCTTCATGTCGACTTGCGTGTCATCGACGGATGAGGATGTCGTGGTGGTGGTTGTTGTTGTGGTGGCTGTGTGTTGGTGTTCCGAGACGGAGGTGTGGTCGATGGATGGTGTATGCGTGTCGAAGTCGTGACGAGGCTGGGCGAGCGTCGCCGCCCCGTTGCTTGTCATGGCACTTTGGGATACGCCGGTTTGCTTGAATTGAACTTCGCAGAAGAGCAAACTTAGGAAAACATCAAATCCAGATTGGATTGCAGTCTTCCCATAATTACGGTGCTGGAGGCAATCCGCGTGGTACCAGAAAAAGAAAAGCTGTGTGATTGGGTCACCATGGGGAATTATTTTTTTGTTTACTGTGGACACACGGGGCCTGAGTCTTATTGGCCTGACGGGTCAAGTTAAGCAGCAGAGAGTCGATTTTCTTTCCAAGTTAAAGGAAAACTTTTGTTTCACCGAAGGGAACCCTTTTTGGGAGGGTGGGCATCTGGCCGGGCAAGTTGTGTTTAGAAAAAGAAAAGAAGAAAAGGAGAAAGATTGGCTGACAGATCAGTTCTATTTATTGTGGTGCTGTGGCAGTGCTGTCGGCGAGCGCTACTGTGATTCTGGCGGATGCCAGCGGGCATTTTGGCACACCGGCATGAGTTTTGTTTGGTTGCGGCATGTGTGCTGTTGTGATACTGGTGGGTGCTGGTGAATGCTGAGTGTGGCCGGCAAGCAGTGGTACTGTGGATCAGGTCTGTGCTTATAGGCATCACTTCCAGGGACTGCTTGGGGTTGTTGTGGATGTGTGCTGGCGTGCCTCTTCACAATCAATCCTTCGGCTGTAAGTGGTTGTTACTAAGTGCTAGTGAGAATGAAGTAAGCTAGGTGAGCATACCAGTAGATCTAGTTTTGTGCCTATCAGCTTGGTACTTCAAGGTCAGCGGAAATAACAACAACCAAGGGACACCTGTAGAGATATTAGAACAAGATATAAACAGAAGAGCTGAAAGTACCTGTGGGGAGGTACTGCACAGACTGCAGCAGGCAATTGAAGAAGTAGTGGTGCTGATACCCTGAACTGAAGGCGGCAGCCTCCACATGAAGAGAAAGAGAAAATGGTATTCCCAGCTGAAATCTTCCCTAAAACGGTTGCAGTTAGGTGAGAGTGTAAGTCAGTGAAGAGGATACCGCAGGTTTGAAGCAGTCGAACCTCTCTATGGGGCAAAGTGCAGAGAACAAAACATCCCAACAGCGTTGTTGTTGTTGTACAACCTACTGTGAAATAATTAGTAGAGTGGAATGAAAACGAGAACACACCTCACCAAGGACTGTGGGACAACCCCACAGCTCACCTTGCGATCCACATACCTGCGTCATTCATTAGAAGGGGAAAGGAGGGAAAAATAACTGTACCTTGTGTGGGGAAAAAAAAAATGCAGAGCAATCCACAGTATGCACTTACTTAACAGGCTGGCAAGTTCCCTGGCAGATCTAAGGTTAATTACAGCTGATAAGGTAGTGGTTGAGAACATACTTTCCCCCAATTCGGTGGTATTCCAGTGCCATGGGCTGAGTTGCCAGATGGTGAGAGATTGCTGTGGTTCGCACTGGATATACCACACAGTCAGTGAACTGGTGTTGGTTTCTGTGGTGCGCATTAAGGTGGGGGTTACAAAAAGGAGGGAGAGGGAAAGGCACCAATGGCCTGTGTTGTCCTGCAAATGTATGCTTGAGTTCGTGCTGGAGAGCCCTATTTCCAAGTCAAAAATGAAAAAAGGAAGTGGGTGAGCATACCGGCACCTTCCCCCCCATTGGGCCCTACCTAAATAATCAGGGGTGAGGAAGACACCCACCTGTGTTAAAGTTAGACTGCAAAAAGAGGAGAAATGAGAGGAAGGGGTACCAAAAAAAAAAGCCCTCCGGGGTACTTTCCCAATTCCAGGTCGCTGTGTTGCTAGAGGGAGGTGAGTATGTGCTACTGAAACGCTATCGACTGCAGTTGTGTTCCGAAGCTCGGATCCCCACCCCCATGTCCATCTGTGCTGTCGCTGTCACGCCATTCGCCTCCTTAAATCGCCACAACAAAGTGTTATTCTCCACCACGCTCCCACTGCCGACGCCGAGACGGCCCCGTTCGGTGTCACATCAACAGCGCCGACCACAGCGCCATCGTAACCTGCGATGAAATGGCAGAATAATAACAACAGGCTGGTGCTATGTCACTCTCGTGGCTCTTTGGGTTTGTTTGTTTTTTCTTTTCAACTGAGACCTTGAGCCCAGCAACGGACCCACGCACCCGTGATAAGCTTTTAAAGGCTTTTAAAGGCTTTTAAACGCTTTAGAATCCGTTTTGAATCCGTTTTGAATCCCTTCTAAACGCTTTGCTTTACCCACTTTGTTTCCTTTCGTTTGGGGCAGAACTTGCTTCTGTGCAGCCGAAGTTTTGCATTAAAAACAAAAAAACTTGCAGGCAATGTCGACAGATGGTGCTGTGACGGTGACCAGTGGGGGCAAACTCCACGGGCAGTGGTAACGCAACGATAAATGACCAGGCCCTTCTGCAGTGGTCAACAGTGGAGGTCCAACGATGACGGCAGTCAACAATGTGAGGTCCGCGGCAATCGTGGTCAACATTGGGAGCTCTTACCAGGTTTGCCACTTTCTTTCATTTTTTGGTATCTATTTATCAGGGAAACATGGTGCCTTTCGTTGTCTGGGGCTTCCTGATCTTATTGAATGCTTACAAAATGCCAGGCTTTCCCACCGTTCTTTGCATGGAGTGGGACTTACTTTGTGGTGTA